>PQXN01000120.1:0-105506 GCA_004786275.1 Botryotinia convoluta | reverse complement strand
CCCCCCCCCTCCCCCAATCACAAGTCAACCACTCTTATCAATCTAGAAGATTGATGGCAGCAGCATTCCATTTCTTTGCTTTACTTGTGCATTGCGCTTCATAAGAGAACATACCTACCTGCCCATATGAAAACCATCTCCATATCTAGAAAGATTATCACTTCAATTTCCAGGAAATCAACTCGAGGGAGGATTCTTCTTCTACTTATACATTCTTGAACACGGCCAAAAATTCCATGGAACGATTAGTTGCGATAAGGACCCGAGTATATTTGTGCCTATCGCTTTAACGTAGGAAGGACAGAGATAGGAAACAACTCTGCTTACAGCTTCAAAAGGGTTGATGGTCTAGGGTAGCATTCTCTCAGAATTGGCAGCTAGAAAGGATAGGTCCGCGCGTGTGTACTCCGTAAATACTTATCGGATCGGATAAGCCTTGTCTACCGGCTACTAGGGACCCGCAGCGCACCACCGTACACCGCATCAATACCCATCAACGGATTTGATAAGGATAACGTCGAGGGGATAAGCTGAGGATCGTGCCCCTCTCTCGCGCTGGATGGCTGACGTACGGGATGCGGGTCATATTGATGGAGGATCGTCGTCCTCGTTGAATAATGTCAAGATCAAACCGGAGAGTAATGTGACGACTGATCGGGAGAGCTCGACGTCGAATAAAAGATCGAGGAGTAGCAGAGATGCCGCTGCGATCAAGAGAAGGTGTGTTTCAACAGCTTGTGTCGCATGTAGGAAGCGCAAATCCAAATGCGATGGAAACACACCAAGTTGCGCAGCTTGCTCAAGTGTATATGGGACTGGTATGTTCATCTCATGTCTTCAATTGATCGGGTGGCAATTAGCCTGCAAGACTAGCTGAGTACTTGGACTGACATTGTGAATTGACAGAATGTGTATACGATCCCTTATCAGACCATAGAAGAAAAGGCGTATATAAAGAAAAGATCGATAGTCTGAAGACTCGCAATTCCACTCTACAAACATTGATACAAGCGATATTGAATGCCGCCGAAGAAGATGTGCCAAATCTGGTCCGCCAAATTCGGACGTGTGAAAGTCTCGATGATGTAGCAGAAAACATTTTGAAACAAGAGCAAGCCCTCGAAGACGAAGATGATGATATGGACGATAACATGGCATATACATCATCTAGTTTACCGAATTTCGAGACTCAATTATCAGGAAAGATGGGTGAATTGAGGTTAGAAAATGGTTCGGTAAGGTTCTTGGGAGGCACGTCGAATTTAATTTATCTCGATGCAGCGAGTGTTGAGCATGGGGATGCTTTGGAAACGACGCAACAAGATGAACCTCTCCTGTCATGGACTACAGTCACAAGTGATACAGAGGTTATCGTTCATTTGATTAATATGTATTTTACATGGCATTATCCATATTTCACGACATTGAGTAAAACGCTGTAGGTTCTTCTGTTTCATACTCCCCGATTTGAAGCTGACCCCATTTCACGTTTTCATTGTCTTATTTTGCTTCAAGAACTACTGACTGACCTATTTCACCAGATTTTATAAAGACTTCCTTTTGGTATGTTTACTTGCCAGACACTGGCTCATTGTATTTTACATTCAAAACAACACAGGGTTAACGGAATTCAGGGAAAACCTCCAGTAACTCCAAAAAGAACAATGTACTGTTCATCATTACTGGTTAGTGAAGACCTAACCCTCAATGTTATTATCTTCTAACGACTCTCAGGTTAATGCTATGCTGGCTCTGGGGTGTCATTTTACAAACTCTCCCCAAGCTTGTGCAGATCCAGGTGATACCGCTACTAAGGGTGATCATTATTTCGCGGAAGCGAAAAGACTATTTATTGAGAATGAAGAGTTTGAAAAACCGAGATTGACTACGATACAAGCTCTCTGGTGAGTTTTTATCCTTGTGTTCAAATGTGTATATCTAACATGATGGTAGTTTGATGTCAGTTCGTGAGGCAGGTGCAGGCCGCGAAGGAAAAGGTTGGGTTTACTCTGGAATGGCATTTCGAATGGCTCAAGATATGGGTCTCAATCTGGATTCCGGAATCAATAAAAACAGTCCAAAGGAATTTCCCGTTGATGAAGACGAAATCGATGTTAGAAGAGTCACATTTTGGGGCTGGTATGTTGAATTGATTCAATATATTGTTTTTCATCATTGTTCAACTTGTTCCCCGACCACAAGTCCTATTTTTCTGGTCCTTCAACTTCTAGCTCTTACTTCTAATGCAATATTAATTCCTCATTTTCTTGAAACTCGTTCTTTGATGGGCAATTGCTGATTCTCCTCGATAGCTTTCTCTTTGACAAATGCTTTTCGAATTATTTGGGAAGGCTTCCTCTGTTATCAGTGACCGACATTACGGTCCCAAAATATGACGTTAAAAAATTCGATGATGATGAAATTTGGTCACCTTACACAGATAATGGAATCGGTCAATTACATTCCCAACCATCAAGGACAAGAGCTGTAGCTTTACAGATTTCGAGCCTGTGTGAGATTAGTAGTGATCTTCTCACATTTTTTTACCATCCACACAATGTTGAAAGGGGTGTTGGAAGATCACAGGAGTTAAAAAAGCTTAGCGAATTACAAACAAGACTCGAGGCTTGGAAAAGAGATTTACCTAAGGAATTTGAACCAAAGGAAGGACAATTACCTAATGTCCTTCTTATGCAGTATGCGCTACTATATCTAAACTTCAACACATTACTGATATTATATAGCATGTTTTTCCATCTTTTATACATCCACCTGTTTCGACCGTTCCTCAAATACAATCCCAGTACATCGCCTTTACCGACACATGTATCTCCTCGAAAACTTTGCACGCAAGCTGCTGGCTCAATATCCAAGTTAATGCGTCTTTACAAGCGTATATATGGGCTTCGACAGATTTGCAACATAGCAGTTTATATTGTTCACTCTGCTTGTACAATTCACCTCCTGAATCTTCCGGAAAAGACGGCGAAGAGAGATATAATTCACGGAGTTAAACATCTCGAGGAAATTGCCGACGATTGGCTCTGTGCACGCCGTACTCTTTCAATCCTCTCTGTGCTGGCTCGAAAATGGAATATCGATCTTCCTACAGAAGCGTCTGCTGTATTCTCTCGTACTGATAGCAGGTTTGGGCATTTCTCGACAGCCGATGTTCCATCGCCGAAAGCAGAAGTGATAGCGACTACACCATCATCATCATCATCACCTACTCATTTCCAGACTCCTGCACATGCTCAACCGCTCCTTGCAAGAAGTCAAACCCAGTTACAACAGAGCTTGTATAGCTACCCTCTCGATTCAGAAGTTCCACTTACGCAGAGTTTGATAAGCGATTTATCAGCGCAGTCTTCGCTGCCCAGACTCCAAAATGTTGTCTCGCCACCATCCGATCATACAGATTCTATCTCATATTCTACGACAACAAATCCCCTTCACATGTCACCTGTCTCTGCATATCCTCTTTCTCGTACAATCTATACCAACTCGGCTCAATCTTTCGCTCCTAGTATCACGAATGCCACTTCTACGGCTAATAATAGCCCATTGACTAGTGGGAATAGAAGTGCAAATAGAAACGTTAGCCCTAGTACACTGTTTGGTGGGGTGGAGCAGTTAGTTCAAAGCCAGGATTGGTGGTTACGGGATCAAGCGAGCTTGGTAGTCGGGTTTGAGAATTGGATGGGTGGAGGTGTTGGTATTGGTACTGGGCATAGTCATAGCTTGAGTGGTGATCTAGGTACTGGGACTGGCAACCCGTTTTATGATAATGGCAACCCCAATTCTGGGAACGGAGGTGGTAATACAGGTGCAGGGGGTGGTGGGGGCGCTAATAGAGGGTTTAGGGATGACAACTGGTTCTCATAATTGCTATGGGTGTTTTGATATGATACGATATGATGTAATACGATGATACTAGGATGGAGTTGAGAAGGGATTCTGTCGGGCTTTGACAGGGTGGATATGGTTATGATGATCAATGATCATGGCCGGGGCGGAAACAGGAGCCTGGCATGAATTCAGCGTAGGAGTTTTGTGGGATACCTGTGTTCTTGTCACAGTGGAATATTTTGACTTTAATAAGATGAGGATTGTATGTACCAATGATTCATTATATATAGATATGTGTTCGGGATGGGATGGTATGGTTTGGAAAAAGATGGAGCTTATTAGTACGGATAACGTGTTTGGAGTAGAAAAAACATTCGCATTCCATGGTTCGTTCTTCGAGACTAAAATGAGGTTTGAAGGAATGAAGGAAGTTGAACGCTCTTTTTGTATCGGGTTGTATGAGTAAGGCTATATATTCTTTATTCGTTGATATTTTCAGTTAAGCTTTTTCTCTTGAATATCGATTTTTAAATAGCGATTGTTTTGAGATTTGATGGGATGGGATGGCCAGTTTTTGGAGATGGTAAAGAATGAAGGTTGGCTGGAAGATGAATTGACCTCCTTTCTCCCATTTCAAGAAGCTGTCAATATTCAAAAACGGTTGTTGCAATTGAAAGGAACACAGATTCCGCTCTTACAATACCTCATTAGAAACCCCAGAAAAAAGCAATCACATTCATCTCTTAAAACCCCATTTTGTAATTTTTAATTCTTAATTATGTGTGTATGATTCGGAAAGGCTAAGTAAGCGACAAGTAACTCAAGTAGCCTCTTCTACATCTTTCTCTTCCTCATCCTCATCATCTCTTCCATTTTAATTCCGATTCTGGTTTTCATATCCTATCTTATCTTGATTCTCATCTAATCATTCATATGCTCATACAATCCCTTTCTATCCACCATCCTACTCGATATGCAAAAGGGTATTTATTATAAACCAAGTCCATCGATTGCTGTGCACCACGCAATGCAAAGTAAAATAAAAAAGATTCCCCCTCTCCCATATATGCTCATAAAGGTATCGTATCATGCATGTATTGTACGTCGCGTTTCGTTTCCTTGCGTTATATTGCTCGGTTTCTTCATCCTCTGATTTCTCGGTTTCTTTACTCGTTTATTCTTTTGTTCGTCCAAACCTAACAAGCACCCCCTCAATTACCGGCACCAACTCCGTAATCCTAAAAGGTTTCGTCATAACCTCATCCATACCAGCCTCCAGCGCTTGTTGAATTTGTTCTGCTCTCGCATTGGCAGTCACTGCCACAACTGGCACATGTCCTTTCAGTTCTCCATTCTTTTCCATTTTGCGTATCTCCTTGGCGCATGTGAGACCGTCCATTACAGGCATTTCTATGTCAAGAAGAATGAGGGTGAGAGGAATGGGAGGTTTTTGTGATCGTGATTGCTGATGCAGTTGTGAAGGGTCTTGGGTTTGGTTTGGAATGCTAGTGTTCTGTCGGCTGGGTGTTAGCATGGATTTCATGGGGAAATATGACAAGAAAAGGAACGTAGAATGGGATCATCTTACCTTCTTTGATACAACCACATTCGAATGATCCACCTTCTCACTCATCCAATTCGTCTGACTTATAAACTCAATAGCTTCCTGTCCATGATTTGCTACGTGAACTGTACATCCCAACCGCTTCATTTGTGCCGCCAAGACCTTCTGATTAACTAAATTATCCTCCACGATCAATACACTCCACGAACTAGGCCTGAGAAAATCCGGAGTCTTCTTCGTTTTCACCTTCTGGCTTTCTTCCTCCTCAAATCCAAATGAGTTGCGATTAGTAGGTAATCTCCCCTTCTCCTTCAAATCCAGGAGCTTGTTCAACATGTTTTCTTCGTGGTCCTTGATACTTTTCGGAACATTTGTCGCAAGTCTCCCATTGGCCTCTAGATCCGAATTCATTTGCGATTCAACATCCAGAGTTTTTGCCCTTATCAATGCACGGCGGCATTTAATGTAGAAAGCGAAAGTACTCCCAACCCCAAACTCTGATGCCACGCCAATTTCTCCACCTTGCAATTCGGTAAGTTGACGTGAGATGAATAGTCCAAGGCCAGATCCTCCATAATGCACATGAGTTCGAGGCGATGCTTGAGAGAAACGTGTGAACAAGTTCTTCTTCTCGGCAGGTGTTAACCCACAACCAGTATCTTTTACTTCGAATCGAAGATATATGATTTGACCTCTACCCCATTCCTCGCTATCGGTAATATTTGCTTTCGAAAACCTGGTAGGAGATGGGAAGTACTCGAAATTGGCCAATGACTCTAATAAAGGTGGTTCCAGGGAGGCACTTATGGAAACATGGATTTCTCGTGTCTTCTCGTCCTTGGTGAATTTGATAGCATTTGTCATGAGATTAATCAATACTTGAGTCAATCTACTTGAATCGAGCATGACACTGTCAACTTTCAACTCTTGAAAAGACTTTTTGATGTCTAAATTGAGAGATATGGTATTCATTTGACATTCTCCGGCAAACATCCTCAATCCTAGCTTTACCACCTCTACAGGTTTAGTAGAGACAGGTGTAATTGTAAGCAGATTTGAATCTAATTTGGAAATCATCAAAACATCATCAACAATTGATTTTTGGTGTTGAGCACAAAGTTGAATTGTTTCGGCGGCATCTATACCATCTTTCAAGATAGTCGCTAGTTGGTAATCGCGCTCCTCCAGATCCTTGTTCGCTGCTCTGTATTGTTTCAAAGATGATGAGATACCATCTGCACATTGAACGATAGCGCTGAGTGGATTGCGCATTTCATGACTTGTTATGTCGATAAATGAATTTTGCTGGCGTCTTGTTTCTTCGTAATCTTTTAGTCGCCTGTCTTGAATCTCTTCGGCCCATTTAATTCTGGAGATATCTGTTGAGCCTATGTTGTGTCAGTAAAGATCAGTTGTAAAGTCATAGATTTAGTTTTCGCTAAGGAAGAAAAAAGTCCTATCAAACTTACAGCCCATCACACTCTTCAACTTTCCGTTCTCATCATTCTCTCCAGAGAATGTACCCAATACCCAGCGCTGTATAGTCAATGTACTCCCGGCTATGTCCCCTACCCATGGTTGTTCCATACGTGTTTCTATTACAAATGGAGTAGCTTTCTCTACCAGCGCGAACCATTGCGATCTAAACTTCGGTCGGTCCAACTCATATATTGCATTCATCCACGAGAAGGGAATTTCTGCTAAGGTTTCGCTTTTTGCGAGACCAGAAATATGAAACCATTGCTCATTCGCGTAGGTTAGTCTACCTTCTGGATCGAGAATAGCTAGGCCACCAGGAGCAAGGTCACTGAATCTTCTGAAGTTTCGTTCGATTTCGTTGGCCTGGTTTGTGCGAAGTAAAAGTTGTTCAGAGAGCTCTGCACGATCTTCCATTTCTTTAGCGAATCTTTTTTGGAGCGTGATATCGGTGCAATATCCCATGATGCTCTTGATACTTCCATCCAAAGAAAATTCATGCTGGTAACTCGCCAGAATCCAATTCTCATACTCATCGCCAGTGATAGGATCATACCATGGCTTGACGAGTTGAAGCTCACCAGACCACGGCTGATTACGAGTGGTGAGTTTCTCCCAACCCTTCATCATAGTCGGAATGCTAGATGGAGCAATCATATCCATCCAAGACATTCTGGAAGCTGTATCGCGAGGCAGGTTCGTAATCTCGTAATAACGATCGTTGGCTTCGAGCAATGTACCATCACTATCAAGTGAAAATAAAGCGACAGGCGAAACTTCGGCGATATGTTGCAATCTTCCTTTCTGAAAAGCTAACTCTTCGGAGAGTTTCATGCGCTCAGCAGCAGCGATTTCTGCAGCATCGGTACCACGTCGGATTTCGTCCTGGAAAAGTGTGACCGAGGCTAGGGAATTTGCCAATTGTCTGTTCAAGATTTTGACGAAAGATTCGTAATCGGCATCATACGGTCTCCTGGGGTTCACACCAATAACTAAAAAGCCCAAAGTATTTTCAGCATTAGTTGGTCTCAATGGCAATACCACAGCCTCTCGTGACGGCTCGCCAAACCCTCTCCAATTATACCCTCGTGTCAAGCCGACTGGAAGCATACTATCCGAAAGTGACAATAAAGTTGGCTGGCGTGTTTTCATGGCCTCTCTCAAGGCTGGCACATATCCTCCCAAATGTCTTTTTAGATCGAGTCTGCTTTGAGCGCTTGCATGACCTTCTGGAACACCTAATGAGCCTTCTAAGATAACCGATTTGATGCTAGTAGAACTATCAGAAGAAATTGAACCTCTCGATGATGTTGCATCATTCTCAATGTCATCGAGGACCGAGTAAAGTAAAACAAATGGGAAGTCATATTCGTTCTCGGCAAGACCGCCAAGCATCAATTTCCAAAAATCCGACACAGATTGAGCAAGAGCTGTTTCTTCGCCAACTTTCAAGAGTGTCCTCATCCTTCGATTACTCACTACCTTTTGGGTCGTCTCAAAAGGTGCGTTGTAAACGCCTAAGAGCTCAGGGCTAGGGCCGGCTTTCCAGATGGGTGTCAAGCTCCAGGAGTAAAAAGTTTCCTCGGCAAATCCTTGACGCTCTAGGGGTAACATTTGATCTATCATGGCGATTCCTCTCCCTGTTCGTCTGCATTCATTGAAAATCTCGCCGACCTCCTCCCAAATCTCTGCGAAAGGACCTCGAGCACCTGTCCCCATCAAACGTGGATGCTTCTGACCAGCTACAGTCTCCGCGTAAGTTTGATTGTACAATACGGTCAACTCTTCGCCCCAGAAAATAGCAGCAGGATGGGGGTTGGCAATCACCATGTTCACGATCTGGCGGAATTCGGGCGACCAGCTGTTCATGGGACCTAAAGGTGTCGAAGACCAGTCCACACCTCGAGTGAAGACGATGTGATCAGAGAGATACCCTTCGGGACGCTCGGTTGTCCAGTCTGCAACTGGAGACTCGGTGGTCCAATCTGAGGATGGTCCCCCGACCATCTCACTCATAATGACATCTTCATTTTGATTTTGTGCGCCACTTGCCGGGCTGTTTAAATTTGACACTTGGACATCTTTTAAGGCTGCAATTGTCTTGTCGGAGAAGGTGGTGCTTAAAGTTCCTTTTTGGCTGTGAGGATAATTACTAAATATAAGATCTCTCAACTCAACATCAATTTTGTTACCACAAATTAAAACCCATCTCTTCCGGATTGTGAATCCAGACCAGAGAAACCCATTGTATGAAAATGATTGGCCTGGGTAATCTTCACTGGCTTGTTTCTGGACGAAGTCCTTAATTAGAGATCTAAAGGTTGTAGAGGCAGGACCCCCAGAATGAAGTATTGGAGAAGGCTGTCCTTCAGAATTTGGAGATATGGTACTCGTGAGAAGAATATTGGACTGGAAAGTTTTGTTCATGTATACCGGATCCAAATTATCTCCAAAGGCATTGTGGCGCAAAAGATCAAATATCAGAGTGGGTTTAGGGTCGAAATCAAGAAAGTCTGTAAGACCTATTGTATCGAGTTCTTCATATTCTCCTGGGGTATCAGATTCAGAATCGAGTAGATCTTCCTCATTGGCGCTTGATTGACAATATTCGGCGTCTCGTAAAGGCGACTGTATATGGGTTGGTGAATCAGACAGCATAAGTTTTTGGGCCTTCCTTGACCTGGGTGACATCGAATGTTTATGTATTTTTCAGAAATTCCGCAGGTCCATCAGCACAAAGATGTTGAAAATTCACTTCCTTTGCCGATGCCCAATATAAAATCGACAGGGAAGTATTTCGGCAGTGAATCTTTGTGGGTGTTGTTGGTTTGAGATAAAACTGCTAGGATCTTAACATATTGGTAGGCGGTCGGTTGGGTAGAGGTTTTGGTGGAAGTAGTAAGTGTATGTATGGGAGATCTTTGAAGCGAAGAGTGAATGTGGGTGGTTGGTGGAGGTAATGAGTGAGTATCGATGAGGAGTGATATACTGTTATTGATTATTCCTAGAATCTGTTTCAATAGGGTTGGGATATATCAAATGGATTAAAAGAAAGACGACAAGAAGAACAGTGTTTCTTGAGGCGATGAACAGTCAGAATCAACAGGATTAAGTGCTTGCAAGCTAAATGAACGATTGATTTAGATGATAAACCTTAGATGAAGGGGAATTGAAATGATTTTGAAGAAGCTGTAGCTTCAATGTAGTGTGAAAAGAAGATGCATTCGAACAATAAATGAATGGATGGACGGATGGATGGATGGATAGATGGCATGTATGTGTGTATGTGTATGGATGGATGGATGTATGTATGTATGTGTGGATGACTGAATGAATGAGGTTGAAGGCTCCTCGAAACCTTTCTCTTTTTGCTGTCGAATACTCGAATACTTAGAATTGTTTCGATTCTCTTCTTGTTCACATTAGGATATTTCTCTTCTTCTCCTCTTTTACTCTTTTCTCTCTTTACAAGTGGGCAAGAATGGATATTATTGATCACGATAGATTTTCCCGATTAACATCCGTATGTTGAATTTTAAAATCCCCCCTCCCTTTGAGAAGCGTATAGAAAAATAGAAAGAAAAAAAAACCCTGGAGGGGAAGTTCCATAGGGTGAGTTTAGCGGCTACCTTGATGTTTCGATCAATCTAGACCCTTTGAAGCGATAATTAGGTGATCAACTTACAGAACCGAGAGAATTTGACTGTGCCACAACGGCATAAAAATTGGTCTGTCAGATGTGAAAGGAATTTTAAAGACCGAGAGAACCAAGTATGTGAACAGATAAATACCATCATTAGTTGCATAGTAACTATTTGCTACATGATTCAAAACTATGTTATTTTCACAAGTATAAGAAGAGAAGGCGTTAGATAGTAGCATCAAAGCGAGGGACCTACTCGAGTACTAACAAATTGACCAGGAACCGAAGCAACCCCTATCCAATACAAAGTCCAGAGCCTACAGAGCATGGAAAATTCTACATTGGCTACTATATCTAGTGTGTCTAGTACAAGGAACATGCTAGAATTCATACATGGCCGATATTGACCGAGGCTTTTCCCAAGAGAAAGAAAAATCTATCAATTGTGATAGATATTCGTGCTCAACGCGAGGACAACACGTTGTTCCCTTAATTTGATATGCAACGCCACAGTAATACGATCCAATTCAATATCCAAACTTCAATCAGCAATGGATGATCTGAACTGCCGGCGCTGGAGCGGCGTAGCCCTAAGACGCTAATTACATATTGAGTAGCTACACAAGGGCCAAAAAGTGTAATTTGATTTGATTCTATATATATTTTTGTTTTTGATTTGGATCTTTTGTTATCTCATTCCTTCAATTACTGTACCACATGTTTAGCATGTGATTTAGATGATCTCTACTTCCTCTACTCATCCTATATTCAAGCCATGAGTCGCTATTGAATAAGAATCAGGTCATAGTTGCATTTTTGGCTTCAAAATTAGTGTAACGGTCTATTCAACGCTGTTCAGGCACATGCACTACGCACTGAGCACTATTTATGAGGGTGGCAGGTGCCGCCCAAGCTACCTAGCTAAATATCTAGGTATGTGCAGGAGAAAAAAGCTAGGGGTGTTTAGCTGCACAGCAATGTCTATCTATTAGTCCACTAGTCTTTTGATGGGGGCTCGTATTAAAAAGAATTGGCTATAAAGATACCTAGACATCAAGAGGATCAGAATGCTAGAATGATTTTCTTTCCCAATTCGAATTACAGTACTGTATTCCTAGCATTGGGGGTTTCTATTGGAATATAATATTCGCGGTTTCGGTTTTTCCTTCCTAGTGTTTTTCTCCAGATTGCATAAGGAGTGAAAACGGACGTGTGGTCCCATACATGCCGATCCATTACTTGGCATTTCTTATCGATGAAGGGATCTCTTATCAGTTCATCAGCGCTTGATGCGGTTATGTTTCCTCTCGTTGGTGGGTGTACGGATTGAGGGGTAGCTAAAGAAAAGAGCGTTGGGTTAGAAGGTGCTGTGCATCAGAAAAAACTTCATCGTGATTCCGGTTAATATCAATACATCAAGCCACGCTAGTATCTAGAAATAAATCTATTTTAGACGATGAGGGCTTAGGTACTTATTAGTTTATGATTGGTTTGATAATTACTATGAGGGAATACTTGAATCTCGAAATATGATTGGAGAGTACCATTTTGTGAAGATAGCTTCATCAGGTGACGACATTATTACGAGCAACTCCCTATGCTACATGTTAACTTTACAACCCATAGATGGGGCAAGTTGTTTGAAAATTTTGTATTGGATTCAATTCTTCAACATGAACAAGTCAATGAGTTATTGGAGATAGAACCCATGTCCTGAGCAATCTTCAGCTAAAATCGTTGATCCTTTTTAGGCAACCATAACCTATGCATGTGTGACAACAGCACAGCATGAGTCGTCTATGATATAAGTCCACTGAAATGGAAGATTTACTATTTTATCCTTCTCTACCGCCCTCTCTTCCACTATCTTTCACACACTTTACCACGCAGCACTGATATGGGAATTTGTCTCAAGGATATCAGCAACGAACATCAAAACCTCAAACCTATTAAATCACAGTCCAACCATGGATAACCAGACCAGGAATAACCACTTTACCTTCGACTTCACCACTCCTTCCATTGACCTAGCCTTGCAACTCCCCATTCCACCTCCAATAAACATCCATCTCAAACCCACTACTCCCCGCCTCCAACTTCTCTCTCCATTCTATTCCGGTGTCATCCCAGCCGAAATACGCTCCCTGATTTTCTCCTACGTTCTCACTCCCACTCCAATCCCAAACACAGATTACAACCCCAACACCAATTACGCGCGCCCAGGCTTCACATGCCGCACGCAACTGCACCTCTCCCTCCTACGAACATGTCGACGTATCTACCTCGAAACCTACCATCTCCCACCCACCTCTATTCCTCACGTATTCTGGCACGCGCGACATCCCCCCTCCGCCAAGCCTGCCCGCAGCGAACACTCCTATTTCCCCCGTCTCCCAGACTACCAGCTCGCGCTCCTCAAATCCATCCATCTTCACACCCAACTCTACTGGCTCCAAGATTTCCTGCGTCCCCTCACTTCCGCACACTACCTCCAAAACATCACATCTCTCAAACTCACCATCCGAAGAGGCGACTGGTGGTGGAACGAGCGAAACGAAACACTAGCCATCAATCCCTACCGTGGAAATGCCGATATCCCCAGCATGCGCGGAGACATGGAGCGCTCACGACGAGGCGAAGCGCTCGTATGGCAAGCTGGGAAATGGGGCGCATCGCTTGCGGGGTTTCCGCAGCTCGAGGTGCTAGAGATGGAGTTTGAGACAAGCGAGGAGAAGACAGAGGAATTGAAAATGATCGTGGAGTGGGCCCGGACATGGGAATTTCCTATGGGAAAAAGAGGGGTGTTGAGTACGCGTAAACATACAAAGGCGCGTGCGGGGGATGAAAGTGAAAAGGGTGAGTTGGGGGATGTGAAGACGTGGGAGTGGAGAGGTAAAGCGGTGCATTGGAGTGATGTCTGTCCCTATTGTGTGGGTAATGCTTGTCAGCGGACGGAACCTGCGAAAGGGAAGAATGGGGATAAGTGTCGGGAAAGAAAAAGTTTGATGGAGAGGGGAGAAGGTCCTATGTTGGTTGTTATGGAGTTAAGATGGAAATTAAGAGGTCATCCAGTGGGTGAAGAGAGCAGTGGATTAGTTGAAGAGGAGGAGGATGACCAGATGGTGGATTCGGATGTGGATAGTGACGATGAAGAAGAGATGGACTGGGGAGAGGAGGATGAGGATTAAATGAAGAATACCAGGATAGTGATGATGGTTGGAATGGGCCTCCATACAAACCTATCAATGCACAAGGAACTCTTTTGAAATAAAAGTTCCTTGAACGAACGGCATTATAGGCGTCTGTAAGAAAGAAGCGCTTATGAGATGATCAGAATACTAAGTTAAGGACAAATGTGAGCGAAGAGTAAACAAGTACCTGGTCGAGTTTTTGGAGTATCTCAGTACATCCATAGCAAGCCAATATATCAAATTTGATTGAAACTTATATTCCTATTCACAGCCACAAATCGCATTATTTAAAAACAACCACCCCCTTCATCACCACTAACATCCACTTCCCAGCATTCCCTCCACTCCATCCTTCGCAACCATACTACATGTGCCCGTCGCATTCGCCGCCGTCACATTCTGCGCATGGGCGACCATGAAATCTTCAAACTCAATTCCATAGCACGGATATACCTTACTACAACTGACACTCGCCGTTCTATTCCCCTTCGCACCGGTCAAATAACCCGTGAAATTGCGGAACGTGATGTCCGAGATGAGAAACTTGGAAGTACCGGTGTAGGAACCGTTGTTTCCGGAATCTTGGGAGATGCCGGCTGCGATGGCGGCGCCTTCGATGTGGAAGTTTTCAAAGAGGAGAGAGCTTACGTTGCCCCTGGATTTGGGTGTTAGTTTAGGGAGAAGAGATGAGGGAATGGGAGGAAACATACCAGCCGCCGCCTCGGGGGAGACCTGCACTTTCGTATCCGCTTTGTGGAGTTTGGAAACCTATCCATGTTTTGATGTATGCGGAATTGTGCATGTCAAGATTGTAGGAGATGATATTGACGTCTTTTACAGTAACGTTGACGACGGATGAGTCTTCGACGTATTGGCCTAGAGAACCAATTGCGATTCCGTTGCCGCCGTGGCATGTGACCTATTTTTTCAGATTAGTTATGTGGTTTTGAGTTAGATTGTAGAGGTAGAAGTGGGATAAGAGGATATGAATCGAATCAATCGATGAAGAGAGGGATAAGTACATTTTGAACCCAAATATTATAAGATCTTGGTTTAATGGCAATACAATCGTCACCTCCCTGATACCAGAAATTGGTTAATTTGACGTTGTTCGCGTCCATAGTATCAAAGCCATCGGTATTCTGGACCCAATTCGTTCCATATGGTACGTTTACGGCGGTCGAGTTGGCGAGCATATCGTTGAACCACATATTAGTACCGTTCATGATGTTGATTGCCCAGAGAGGAGAATCCTTTATCGAGACTGAATTTCCAGAACTTTTTGTTAGCTTGATGATCATTTGTTGGAAGAGAGGAGAATTCTGAATCAAGGTGACATACAATGCTCGACGAACACTTCACTAACGTTCCAGAAGACAAAAGGCATGGGTCGTCCTGGCTGCGTAACTGCTTGCTCGGCATTGTACCAAGCATTTCCATTACCATTGATACCACCAGTGCTTCCTCCATTAATATGAATACGATCTCCTGTAAAGACAACACCGGCAGCGTGGTTTTGGAATGCGACGGGATAGGAATTATTTCGCCAATATATAAGATTATCCGATAACTGTCCGATCGTTAGCACACCTCTCGTGAGTGGAAGATAACCCAAACATACAGTCCAAATTCCTTGCCAATCAATCGTTACATCGTAAATGATTGGGTTTAATCTTGTTGCGATCCAGTACTCTTTATTTTTGGGAAATACGACGGTTCCGCCATGATTACAATCTGAAAATGCCTTGAGGATTTGAGGAGTATCGTCTGTATGGTTTCCGAGGGGATGAACCGTGCAAGTCTTATTATTGCTACGGGGAGGAGCGGGAACAACGTCAGAGCCACGATGTCCTTTCGCAGCTATGAGAGAGGAGAAAAGTGCTATTGTTGAGGTAATTATGAGACGCATCTTGGGCGAGAGAAAAGGTCGAGGAACGATATGAAATCTCACAATTCGAGTGCTTCAATGTGTATACAATATTTTACAATTGAAAACGGAGAAAAACCATCAAAACAAAGATTTCCAACAGCAGAAAGCCAGGCAAGAGTATACAGATGAAGACATATTGAGAATATATACAAACATTTTCCGCAGTACCAATGGCAGTATCAATGACAGTGTGTTGCATTAATCCGTGAGATCCATCCCTCTCCTAAGGGAAACAATATAAACAAGCTCCTCAATTGGAGGTAAAATTCTTTTCAGGAACCTTAACTTATTCATCAGATCGGCCACATAGAGAAGCTTTCCCCATGTTTTCCAGCTTGGAAGAGGGGTCCTGATGGTGATCATCATCTAGGGTAAAAGAAATGTTCTTGCGGATTCGGGCAATGATGCACCGAATGTGGGGTTTCTTGACTTTGAGTGATTCGGAGTCAATTTGGTCAATGATCACCGCTCATTTGTAATGTGATTTCTGAAGTATGAGATATTGAAGCTATTCCCAAATATGAGAAAATAGTTGTTGAACTGAAAATTGAATCTGGTTGATTTATAGTTAGATAGGTAGGTAGATGATGGTACTAACATTAGTGCCAGTAGATGGTTTTGGTGGGATGTAATCACCCCACCATAACCTTTGAATTGTTCAATTGAGCTTCAATCAATGCGTCATCCATCAACTTTCACAACGAACTAAGAGCCAACTGCCAAAATCTCGCCACTTGTTCTGTCCATAAAGCTACGGTATATACTCATCTAGTACTCATCCCAACCGTCCACGACTAGAAATAAATCATTCAAAATAGCTTCCAAAGCCTCTGCCCGACTTTTGCGTCTCGCTCGCACAATGTCTACATCAACCACCACTCCAGCATCCATCGGTCAAGCTCCATGGCGTCCTCTTTTCCTTTCCCATCTCTCCAAGATGGATTCCCCGGAATTTGTTCTCTCATCATTACAGCCAAGTAATGATAAGGACTCTCCTACTCCTTATCTTCCTCGAGCTCGTTACTGCATCTACAGAGGAATGTGGGCCGAGCTTCCAGAGAACAAACACAATGAAGCTCCTATGAATGATCGAGTTTATGAGAGTGATCTTCCAACCTTTACCACAGATGTGCGTATGGAGAAGGTTCCCCAATTTTTTGCTAGTTCACAGGGTCATGGAGAGGTAGAACAGAGTCAGGGTAGTGGTGGTGGTGGACCTGTTGAAGCAGTTTTCTGGATAAAAGAGGTCATGACTCAATGGAGAGTGAAGGGAGAGGCTTATATCGTAGGTCAAGACATTGAAGGGAGCGGTCAAGAATCAAGTGGAACACGAACTGTAAAGACAAAGATTGGGGAGAGAATGAGAGTTGTGAAGGAAGATGGAAAAGAAGGTTGGAGTTGGGGAAAAGAACTTACTGCACATTTTGGCAATATTAGCCCGGGAATGAGAGGTAAATAAGACATAGAAATTGGATGAATATTGTGACTAACTTTCAATCTATAGGTTCTTTCAAAAACCCTATACCTGGAACACCCGTTGCGCAGCCACCAAGCGATCCAAATTGGAAATTGGGTCAAAAAGTCACTGATTTGAATGATGAAGCTTCCAGAAAGAATTTCAGGGTTGTGATTATCAAACCTGTCGAGATCGAACAACTTGATTTGAGTGTACCTGATAAAGCAAGGAGATGGAGATTTACTTACGTCGGCCCCGATGGAGATGCTGGAAAGGGAGGAGAGATTATTGGGGAATGGAAGAAGGAAGAGCTTTGGCCATAAATTATCAATTAGAGCTTCGGCTCGGCAAAATGACATTGCGGCAGATGTTAATACTACACGGAGCAGAGCTGTAATAAAAATTTCAATTCAAGCCTTCCTTCTTTCTTTCTCCTTCCTTAAACCTCCATGGAGATCATAATTATCTAAAACTTAGCTTCCTGTGGTTGGTGGTTGGGTACGAAATACATCGTACAATACCTCACAAAACAGCGGTAAGTTTGCCGCACACAATTTGAATGCTCGTAGGCTTTCACATTAACCGGGATTTTCGGACTCCCTAACCAATTCCAGTTCATTTAAGTATCATTTTCCCACCATTTCCACCCATGCATCAAATACTTGAGTGGTTTTCTCATAATCCATGCATCAGAAAAGGCGATGGCGGCCGTTTTCTGCATAAAACACGTGTGACAAGGAACAGGAAGAGTCAAACTAAAAAATCTCTGGTCTTCCCCTACTGGCCCTGTCCTGGTCAATAGACTAAAAAAACTAAAAGCCACGAGACAAGATGGTGGCGTTAATGCTTCTAGTCTATTTCTCGAAATGCCTCACCGTCTGAAAATGAACCGGATCGGGTAGAATGGATTCCCCGGGAGGGGTAGAGGAGATGATAGGAAGCCCTATATTGGCAGAGCTTTTTACTCTGTGTATTCTGTAGTCTCTAATGGAGAAAACTTTTCAAATGTACTAGAGTGAGATGGATTTTGATACTCATTTCTCGACATAAGGTAGCTATCGATCATGTAGTGATATTTATTATACAGGTAGATGAATGTAATACTGGATTGCGGCTAAAGGAACATACATTTTCATGTCCCTAGGTGATTATGTAGTCAAAAGAGTATGAACTCGTATAAAAGCCCGAATAGTAGCTAGGTATTCTTCCGCAATCAAAAGAAGTTTGGTGATTTATTCTCCGCGTGAGATCTAACGAGGGGTTGTGTTGTAAATAGGGATTTTGCATCGAATTAATGACGAGGGGGGTATAAGCAGAAGACAGGAAATGTATGAAGACAAAGTAGGTAGGTAGGTATACGATGACAACAAAGTTCCGAGGTAAATAAAAAAAAACCAACAATTTTTTCAAACTATAGATGCAGTAGAAGACGAAGAGGGAAATGAGGCTGGGAGGGGTTTGGTAAGGGTCGAAGACCTATCAGAGAGATTTGAAATTATATTTGAACATCTATTTCTCGAATAGGGAAATCTTTTCGTCCACATTAACACGGCAGGATTGTTTGAATAACACGATTAACAGTTGCTCTGAAAAAAAGATGGTTGGTTGCAAGGACTGAGTACCTATCAGAATGTAAAAATCAGATTATCGATATTCGAAAGACAAATTCCTATAAGGAAACAATCTTCTTCATCCACACTGGCACCGCAGCAGAGACCATAACAAACGATATCACTTCGTCTGCACTTTCCCGAGGTATAAGTTACATACATAGCAATATGGATCTATCAGATTGTTATAAAGGTACCGACAGCTTGGTTGAAATGAAAAAGTGATACGATTCTGAAGGAAATAACCGCTCGGTGAACTTCTTCTGCTCTGTTGCATTGTATCATTACGTGTTCTGTGACATTTTTTGATTTCCCATTTTCGTATTCCCAATACGAAATACATGAAACTTGATGTGCGTTCTGAATACTGATCACGATTCACAATGAAGCTTCAGGGAAGATATTGTCTTGTAAGAGTTCTAACGGCTCGAGCCGTATGTTTCCTCCAATTATAATTTATCATACCGTTTCTTCTTCTTTTTGCAGGAAGTACCGCCGTTTTGTTTCAATATTGTTTGCTAATTAAGTATATAAAATGGAAATGAAATGGATGATTCGCTTATTGATTTCTGACACTGACAATGAACTTGAATATGAAGGGGTCCACAGTCCACAGATCCGAAAAAATCCCTGAATATCATTAGCGTTCGAATCCGATGTACCAGGATTAAGTTTACGCCATTTCATTGAAGACGGCTTATCACTTCCTCTGCCCTTGATTCCATTCATCTACACCCTACCATACATTTCATACCACCAACCACACTTATACATACTCTACGGTCGGTCTGCATCGATGTAAATTAAAAAAAGTAAATTTAATTGAACAAAACAAAACATCACACAATACCTTCTCACTATCCTATGTAAGGTTACAAGTAAGTTGAACTATAGTTTCATGCAATAATATTCTTATAGATATAGGTCGGTATCCGCATCCTCTTATAATCGCCTGTTCAAACTTGCATGCAAGTAGTGTGAGCAGTTAGTCCGAGATACATATTGGATACTCCATATCTATATCCTTCATTTACAGATCACGCTCCTGGTTAATAAAGTCCTCCGGGTCTTGTAATTGAAGGAAAGAGATCAGAATCACTTTACTTCGATATCCTCTCCTATACTCCACGCAAAGAGTCGCACGCATTGTCCAACTGTTTATTTACTTATTCCCCATTATGACGCAGTGATGATGGTACTAGTATGATGTCCATTGACTTCCTTAACTACCTCGAAGCTTGCAATCCTCGAATCAGACAAAATATATTCTTTACCACAACCAATATACTCCAAGTAATACTATCCACACTCAAAACGCTCTTACCATATCATTTTCAACTTACATTGATCCTAATTCATCATGACGATATTTTCGACATTGGATGCGTTGACCAGTCTAACCCAATCCATACCAGATTGGAACAAACGACTAGACGGCTTAAACGGCCAAATAGCTTTACGACAAATCGAGCTTGCACGCTTGACAGATCACAAACCTGCACGCTCCGTGAAAAATAAAGGCTCTGCGGAGTCACTACGACCCAAAGATGGCGAAGAAGGCATCACCGAATCCGAAAAGCCCAAGCAAACTCCCTCATCTCCCATCGGCTCCCCCAAATCCGCACAAAACGGTTTCCCCTCCGAAGCCCGACCCGATTCCCCATCCATAGCTCGAGCTGCTGCTGCCGCCGCCCTTGAATACAACCAGTCCCCCTCTCAAGCAGCCCCCCAATCGCCAGAGCCCCTTTCTCCCCGGGCATCTCCCAACGCTCTAACTCGGCAATCCTCTCAACCTACACCCCCCACGGAACCCTTGCCACGAGCCCCCGCCGTCCTTCGAAAACGCAAAACAGAATCCCTCGCATCGGGAAACTCTCACGCCCCAAAATACAGAACCAGATCCATGATCATTGTATACTACGACAGCGCGGTGCAGACCGCTTTTGAAGAACTCGTCAAATTCGTAAGCGGAAATCGGAATGCAATGAGAAAGGGGAAAATGGCTGCCAAAATGGCAGAAATGAGACGAGCTGCTGAAATGGAGGCCGAGGAAGAAAGTGATGACGAATCGGAATCCGAGGCTTCAAAAGTACTGGGTAGTGCGTTGCTCAAGCCTTCGTTGCAACCTCAAGCGGGTTCGGACTCAAATTCCAATGGGGCAAATGGAGATACTCGAGCGGGAGCAAAACTCGAATTCCCATCGTCGAGAAACATGGGATCCACTCGCGATCGCAGGAATATTGGAAATACCATGAATGTATTACGAGGGTATCGCCGAGCCAGCGGGGGAATCGAAGGAGCGGGAAATTCTCCCGATGTATTCGATGAACTGGATAAGGGACTTGAATGGTGTCAAGGACAATGCGAACACGCTGCTCACCAATTCCTCCGCGACGGAGAGTGCAGCACGGAGATTGAGAATATTAAAAGGAGATTGGGAGAAGTCAAGGAGATTGCGGAGAGGAAGATTGAGAAGTTGAGAGCGGAGGAGGCGTTGCAATTGGAGTTGGAAAAGAAAAATGAAGTTCCGAAAGAGGATCCACATGTTAATGGATCGAAATCTATTCCAGCAATAACTCCTGTCTCTAATGGACCAGTGGAGTTGGAGGTTGATGATGCGATGGAAGTGGATGATGATGACGATGATGATAATGACGGTTTTGATCCTAGGAAATTGGTCTTTAAGCGGTCGGGAGATATGATGCCCTGAACATATGCATTTGCATGTTGGATTTCTCTAGAAACATTGGAGTTGTACTTTTGGAAACCACTCTTTGTATTGAGAATCTTTAGGCTGGCGTAAGGATTGCTTCTTACAGCATGCAATATATGGCGTGAAAAAGTATGCAGATAGGATTGCAAAAGTTCGGCTTTTTCAACGGTGTGTAGCATGGATAGTCTAGATCTAAGGCTTGGGATATAGTCTTGTGAGTTGGATGGATGGACCTGATGAATATGTGAATGACTATAGTCATTCACTTGGATTAGCATTGGGATGGAAAAGTCATCGATCTTACACAGAAATAATAAGGGCGTTGAATATATTTGAACATAATCTAATATATCAATCTCATTAATCATATCATATCACGTTTCGCGTCATCTTTTGGAATAATAAGTTCTTGTGCAGTATAGAGCAGGGCAATGCTCATTCATCTATTTTTATACGTGTATATCATTCGTGGTATCATACACGAGGTCTGTTGGTAGCTATGTGACTTGTTATCTCTTAACTTCCATACACCCTAATGCTCTCAATTGTGCAATTTGTGGTTTGGATTGCTTGTACACTTTATCTGATAATAGCTCCAGCCAAAGACTTAACCTTGCAAACACCACCACTCACAGTAACCAATTTTCCAACACCATCCTTGGCATCCTCTCCTTCCTTACTCAACTCCTTTACAACACCCGCGTCAAATGCAGCTTCTAAATCTGCAGTTGTGGTGAAACCTGGCTGGATCATCTCCCAAACCTTCTTCTTCGGGTTCAAAACACCCTCAGGTTCTCCCTGCCATCCCTCGAAGAAAACTCGTTCTCCAGCCTTGGCTTCAGCTGGTGGAGTAACAAGTTCGACTGGGCCGGCGTGATGATCTTCTTCTCCTTCCTTGAGTCTGGGAGAGGCGGCTAAGACCATGGCGCATGATTTAATACCGCGCATCTTGACGGGTTTAAGGTTGCACACAACTACTACCTTGCGACCTTGCATTTCTTCAAGAGGAACAAGACCGTTAAGACCAGAGCAGACAGTTCGCACAACTTGTCCTTCGTATTCAGATGTATCATCGGTTCCAGGCTTGTCACCCATAGCAATGGTGGAGACAAACAGAGAGTCGGCCTCGGGATGTTTGATAGCTTTAAGGATATGACCAACACGGAGATCGATCAAACATGGAGAAAGAGGGGCAGATGGAGCAGGAGCCTTTTGAGGTTTTGGAGCCTTCTCTTTCTTCTCCTTCTTTTGTCTAGGAAATTGTGGTTGTTCGCCAGTTACAGCAGCAACAATTGTATCTTTTGCCTCTGTAATCTTCTCGGCGACTTGAGCTACAACTCCCTTGTCGCTCTTTTCCTTGGTTCGATCTGCCAATTCCTTTTGTTCACCTCCTGCAGCGGCAGCGGCAGCTGCAGCTTTCTCTTTCTTCAATCGCTCCTTCTCGGCCTTGGCATCAACAGGAGGCTTAACATATAGGATCTCCTCAGCATCAACCTTGACTTTCTTATTTTCCTCAATATTCAACCCAAAAATCGGCGAATTCTGCACAAAATCCACATGGCGCACAATATTAGGATGACCCTTCTCACCCGTTCGTTCCTCGCTGCTCCATTTTGCGACCTGTGGTGCCAAACTCTCGTATATAGCGATATCGGCACACGAAGGCTTGGAGCCAAGGAGAGTGGTGCGGGATGCTAAATTAGTGTTGAGAGAATCGAGGAGAGATGGGGTTTCGGAGCTGGAGGTCTTGAGTCGCTCAGAAGTGAGCGTCCATTGCTTGAGCTCGGTTTCCTCGGCGGGAGTGTATTTGATGGAGGAGAAGCTGGCCATGTTTCTGAAGAATTGAATATTTGCCCTGGTGATGGCGCGGGTAATGAGGCGTGGGGAATACAGTTTGGAGATTGTTTTGGAGGGGTTGAGAGGTGGTTTGTTGGGTTTGTTTATTTTGAGTCATTCGTCAATGGAAATTTCTATTTTACCCCACCATTCTTTATCTCCTTACGATAGGTACTCGTACCTATGGTAGACGTATTTATTAGACGAGATAGAGATACATCAAAATTATATGCTCTTTTCAATAATCAATATCAATTCAAACAACCATCATTTTGATTGAAAAATTGGACAGAAATATTAAGAAGTCTTGTTTCTTTCTAATATCCGAGTGGATATCGATATCTTTGTTTCCTATCAAAATATCAGATTATTCAGTATTTATTCTCAATTAAGTGATTGAGTACGAGTTTTTCGTCTATCTGGAGAATGCCTCCTTGCCTCTCAACCCGACAGTGCGAAGCATATAATCATAGGCAGTCAAGATTCTCTGTTATGCACTAAAACCTACAAATGTGTTTTTAGGTAGTCCTCTAAGTACCGTTGGAACATTGATAAAATTCAACTTTCAATACAATTACTTAGGTAGTCAAAGCAAGTTTCAGATTGCTCCCTCTCCTTTATTCCACACCATCACCAGACCCGTTCCATTCTCACAATCTCAAGATTCAAAGCATATATACCCATCCGTTGAAAAGTTTTCCCTCTCCATCATATAATATACTATGATATTTCAAGCGTCCATATCTAAGTTTAGCACAGTGCTCACATAATATGAATAACGAGCCCATACACATATTGTGGAAGTCCTCGATATCCCCCTTCCTCTCATGTATATTTCTCAAGCCAAGTCAAACTCCCCAAACCTCACTATTCTTCCTCCGAAATAGGTATACATATCCTACGATATCGAGAGATTATCCCGAAAAATCGGGAGAAGCTGTCTTTTTGAATACTACAAATCTTCAACAATCAGTGGATATGGGTAGTTCCCTTATACATATGCTGTAACCAGAAGAGAATAGATACTCGATTGGTGCACTGCATTGTTCCCAACCGATAGAGAGGGTTTGCTCGAATATGAGTATAGCGCGGGGTGTAGCTGCATATCTTGATTTGTTATGGGTTCGGTGGACTGCATTCTACGACGTTTGATTGATGTGGTGTTGAAGACTTGAAGTGTGTATCTATACACTTTATATGATATGTAATGATCTTAGTATCGTACTTACAGTACATCCCCTCACTTTCTATGAGATTGAACCTATAAAGTGTTACAAGACTCGGGCAGGCTGTTGTTGATCTATATTTGGACCTTTGGATGTTGTTAGATATCTATCAGAGCTATCTTGTCTAATTAGCACAATGTACTATGTAACCCATTATTTTTATAGAATATATAGATTTGCATCAACCAACTTTCCTCTTGTACCAATATTGTTTTGGCTATTATTCGTTTTTCTCTTTCTTCTGTCTTTGAGATTAATCAATCGAAGTTCGTATCAATGAGCTCAGACTGGATTACACTTCATCACAATACCCATGTCTTGATAAGTATCATTCTCATCTTCGGAGCGGGATCCTCGTTGGTCTT
Organism: Botryotinia convoluta; assembly: GCA_004786275.1. Lineage (NCBI taxonomy): Eukaryota > Fungi > Ascomycota > Leotiomycetes > Helotiales > Sclerotiniaceae > Botryotinia > Botryotinia convoluta. The sequence goes on along the minus strand of PQXN01000120.1, from coordinate 80,647 downwards.
TCACTCTCACCAAGATGAAGTTTCATCCAGCAGTCTTTGTAATGCAGGGTTTATGGCATTCGAAATAATCCACACTCTCCTTACAAACACACTCCCAATTCTCCAATTCCATTCCCACATTTTCTCCTCAAATCCACATCAAGCAAGCCTTCCCAGAACAAAGGAAACAACCCACATACTCTGCTCGTTGTGTATTGACAAAAACCCGAAGTTGAATCCAGACGTCGTACATTATACAAAATCTGATCCCCTCGTACACATACCGGAATTGAGGGGAAAATTAGGCAGTTGTGAGGGTGTGGATGGGTTGGAAGTAGATGCGAATTATATGTATGTATGTATGTATATATGTATGTATACATTATAGATATTATATCGTATTACATTCTATAATATCGTCTATGAGAACGAGTACGTATATATTACTCCATCCTATTGATATGATATACTTTCGTAATTTTGTTTGGGCTAGATGGAAATTTGGAAGGGCATGTATATTCTGAATATCTATCTATCTATCTGAATTTCGAAAGAAAGCTTCAGATACAGAGACAGATACACACACACACATAGACATACACGCACGGGCATATTCATATCCATATTCATATTCTCTATGTTGAACAATAAAGGGGGTTCTGTAAACCATGAACTAACTATTCGCTTTAGAGTTAATAGATCGTATGGAGAACCATGTCGATCAAGAGATAGATGATAGATGAGCAGGCATAGATAAGTACATTTTTGATTTCAAAAATTATGTAACAAGCGTTAAATACTTCATTTCCAACTCCCTCTCTTTTCGAGAAGAAAAAAAGACATACACACCCTCATCTCTTCATGCCCATGCCCATCCATCTACACAAGCAACGTTCCATACAATCCACCATCCTCCACTCTCGCACCATCCATTTCCCCCTTAACACCCAACAATTTCACATTCCCCCATTTCGCCAGGAAAGATGTAATCTGATCCATCGTCTCCTGATCATCCCTAACCAGTAAAACAATCGCATCATAGCCTCCCGCACCAGGGACTACACCCCCAATCACCCCCTCCACATTCTCAATGACGTCATCTAGCAATTTCGTTTGCTCTTCCGGTTCAATCGGAACTCCTGAAAGGCTACCCATCTCTCTAATTTTTTCTCGAATAGCCGAGAATGCTGGACCAGCTGCACTAATATCATTTCCGGAAGAGAGAATTTCTGCCAATTTTTCATTTCGTGATTGTAATTCATCCCATAATTCTTTCGAGACGACGGGATCACGTTTTCGCCATTCGAGAACCTTTTTTACCATTCCGACGGTTTGGGATCCGCAGTCCACGTCGCACATGACGAGAGCCATACCTTTGGGGATGGAGATTTTGCCTTTTTCGATTTGGGTGTCCCATTTTTGAGAGGCGGTGTTCTCAACTGAAGCTTTGACGCGGGTGGAGAAACCTGGGGAGCCTGGTTCACCGAGGGAAGAGAGGATGGAGGGGGAAAAGCGACGGTAGAGGGAGGTGCCGTAGACGGCTGTTGCAATGTCGAAGCCTGAGCCGACTTTTCCTTGGGCTGCACAATGGGCTGCTTGGGCTAGGTTGTGAAGTTGAGATTGGCCTTCTTTGGTATTGAGAGAGAATTTTGAGGAGGGAAGATAATGGGAGAGAATTGCACCGGTGAAAGCAGTTACTAAGGCTGCAGAAGAGCCGAGGCCGGTCTTATGGGCATCTTCGAGACGGACGCCAAAGTCGAGGAATTGATGATGTGCATCTGAGGCAATGGCTTTGGTGGAGGGGTTGGAGTAGTAATCTTTGTCAGCTAGGATTGTGATGGAGGTTGGTTTGATAGTAGTGGATGGAAGAACGGAGGATATGTAGGTTAGTGCGTAGAGTAATGCTGTTTCTACGAATGGATTTCGAGAAACTGATGCTGATAGAGAGCTAGAAAGATTACGAAATGAGTAAACGTGATCGTCAAGAAGGAAAGAAACATATCTTACCTTTTTAATTGGGTGACTTCAATACCCCCATCATCCTTAATCAAGTGAAATCCATAATTCCAGGCTGCTTCCCGGAATTGAGGACTCTTTACAATAATATCCGAAAGCTGAACACCAGAAGTAGTCTCGATATCTTGAACCAACACGTGAATTCGGGCGCTAAGACCAAATACCAAGGCGGTATAATCACGATCCAATACTAGATAACCTCCTGCTAAGAAGACCTTGCCCGGTGCCGATACGGCAGTTATACGATTAGTCATCCTGTTCTTTGATGATGATCGAGACTGGACTGGAGTGAATGATTTGGTCAGCGAATGTATAAGCCGGGATACGAAAATATGACAATTGCGGCGAATGTACTGTACAAGCTGGGATCAGAGAGTCAAAGTGACAAATGTCATTAGTATGAGGTTTGAGTGAGTCAATGGCCAACGGAATCAAATTCGGCAAACTGTCCGAGAATGGGATTTGAAAAGTTTAAGGTTTTTGATACCCCATATTAAAGGCTCCATTTAAACGACTCCACATGAATAAAGAGGATCACGAATTGCGAGTTTTTTTTTCTTTTTCTTCTCTGCAGATTGTAGTTAACTTCACTGGGCTGAGAATCTTTAGATATGATTGGTTCCCACTTGTGGAGTTTGAGTTCTGAATAGCTTCTCTTTGGTTCCATGGGAATTTTATCAAAAATTGATGTCGTTAATTGATCGATCACCTACTTTGAATACGATACGCATATCAATCATATCATATCAACATACTTTGGAGTGCGTTATCGCAATACAGACTAGATCGATATGAGAAGCGTTATCGTAGTATGAGATGAGCCACCACCAGAATCATGTAGATACTGGGAAATAGCTTGTAATTGCTTGAGTCTTTTTCAATGATGAGATGATGAGATGATGAGTAAATGGAATACCGGTGTTTCATTCGAGGGAGTTTCCGCGTAATGCCTCACTCGAGTCTAGATTGTACCTAATAGTTGATGTCAGATTAGTTCATTGACAATTTGACAATGTGGCAGAACAGGAAGAAGGCAGATAGGTAGACCAAGTAATATGATATGATATTCCAGGTTAAGGCTGTCTTAGAGATTCCTCTTCTTCCGGTTCCGTCTTTCCTACATTACATGAACAATCCCGCGGTCCCGAGTAATCAATTCACCTGTCGTTCTGTGACATTCGGACTGTTCTATATTCCGATCCCATCAAACCGGTGAATTTGTGAGATTGTTGTTGATCTCATGTACGAATTAGAGTACGAATTACTAGGTCGAGGAGATGATTGTCAAGGTACCTTTTTTTGATGTGTTTAAATCCGTCTCCGTCCGCCCGTGAAAGAAACGGGTATAACATGACAAACATGACAGACATATCAACCAATTATATTCAAGCAGACCGCGTGGAGTAGGTCAACGCTAGAATTAGACCCGCGTTCTTGGATTTAACTCTGACGCGCTTTACCCAAAGGGTCTTAATTCACCCATGGCTAAGCTAGGATAATACCGGGATTATACAGATATTTTACGGGAATGGAGTCACATTATATCGAATTTTTAACATTTTCTATGCCGAAAGATTCTCGTAGGGTTTGGGAAGGGAAGGGAAGGGGATTCAAGAAGGAACTGAGTGGAAGACTTTTGACGCGCGCACAAAATTCCATTTCAGCCTTGATCCGAATTTTTGAATGCGATAATAATAATCTTCTTAAATAAGAAAGAAGAAATTTAAACAAATCAAATCAAATTCATTCCCATTCTCTTGATTTATCCCGTCTTTTATTCGTTTGAGTCTTTTGATATACTCGTTCACCAAAAGAATACTACCTGGCATCTACGTCCAAGCATCCATCCTTCCTCTGCATGTGAAGTTGATCATCCGAAGGCACCGACTACAATATCAAATCAATTCGTCATCTACTTCACCTGAAGGCTTGCTTACCCTAGTGGGAAAAAAAAGTTATACCTACTATATTTTATCATCTTACATCCTTCAATTTCGATACCTCCCTCATACAACAAACAGCCTTAGGTTTTTTTTTATCTTTCAGAAACGCCACCCTTCAAACTCATTCAGAAGAGAGTCGGAAATTCTGGACTTTCTTTGAATTCGAATATCGGAAGTCACTTTCTTTACTCTACCCCAAATTCTCCCATCCAAAACTCAAACAGCGCGTTTGTTTGACGGCATAGCTGTCAAATGAACCTGCGATTGTTGAATTTTTGAGATTTTAAGTAAGTTTTCCTAGTACCCTTCCTCTCAATTACGACTCATACAATACAAACTCTGAGTCATACTATAACTTCTTGCGCATTTGTGCGAAGAAAGTTTCAATGCTGAAGTGGTAGGAAGCTGACATAAACTTCTCATAGTCTCCTCTCAACCAATCCTGAGAGGTCAAACCATCCCTAAATGCCCATCTACAACAGTCTATATTCGAATCTTGCACGTCAAGGTTTTGCAAAATCAGTTACTCACGGTTACGCTCAATCAGTCGTTGCCGCAACTCACCCTCAAGCTTTAGCAAACCAGAACCGATCTGGTCGAGGATTACAACGTCGAACTAGCAAGCTTGGCCACCTACCAACTTATACCTTTCAAAATGCTTTTCATACAAGCTCCAATTCGACTGGTACGACCGTCGTGCAGGATAGACCAGAAGGATTAGAAATATTATCAGATGCCTGGAAGGCAAATGAATTAGCGAAGGAGGAGAAGAAAGCTCAATTCCCAAAATGCATCGAATGGAAACCAGCTTCTATTCAGGTAGATGGAGAGGGAAAGAGCAATGTTGTTGCTAGTGATGCGACGAAGGATACCCCTAAGCAGGTCGAGAGGTCTTATAGTACTAGTGCGGTAGATGATATCAAGCAAGTTCATTTTGAGGCCGAGGAAGAAGCTGCCTTGGCAAAGATTGATGCGGCGATTGAAAAGGAAATTCAATCGAGAGAAAATCAAGCTGCATTCGAGGCGGAATTGAGTGTTGTTGCAGCACGTGTACCGACACCTCCTATTGCGCCAGTTCAGTCACCTGCTCTCACCGTCGAGACTAGCTTCGAGAAATCGGAACGTTCGCGATCGCCTGTTAGCTCTGCTACATCAGCCACCTCAGCTTCCAACCTTCAATCATTGAGCTATGCCGAACATCTCACCAAACTTGCGGAGGGCGGCAGACATGCTGAAATTCCCGCAGTATTTGAGGCTATGCTTGTCGGTGGTATCAAACCAACGGCAACTGCATACAACGCTCTTCTTGATGCTGCTATTCATTTACCTGCTGATCAGATCCAAGTCGTTCCAAAAGCACTTGACGTTTATTCTGATATGCTTAGACGAAAGGTCTTGCCAGATACTGCGACATACAACACACTTATCAAATTGATTGCTTCTCGATCCATTACTGTAACTTCATTGAAACAGACATTGGAAGAGAAACGTATTAGATTTGGTGGAATGGAAGAACCGGGCAAGTTTATGTTTGCTTCTAATGAATTGGAGTTTGCTATCCTTGCCGAAGATGACAGGTTAGATCTTGCCGTCAGGTTGTTTGATGCATCAATCTCGTATCACACGGATCGTTCATTCCCAGCAGAGACTTATCATCAGCTCATTTCTGCCTGTGCTGATGCTGGTCGTGTCCCAGATATGGTACGATTGTATGAACATATGGAGACTAGCAAGGTTGTACCATTGGCTGCTACTTTCCCACACATGATCAAAGGGTTTACCAAATCGGATGATTTAAGTAGTGCTGTCGAATGTTACAATGAGTACAAAGAGTTGGCCGTCGCAGATGATAGCGGCAAACTTGAATTGTCTGATCGTCAAGACGCACAGATCTACGCCTCTGTTGTTAAAGCTTACGTCACTTCCGATAAAATGGAAGGTGCCATGAAGTTTTACAACAGAATTGTTGAAGGATACGGAGAAGATGTTGAGGCCTTCAGAGATGTACTTATTGGTGAAGGTTTTGTCCAGGGTCTTCTTGAACGCAATATGTTGACTGATGCTCTTAGCTGGGCTGAAGGTCTTCAACCCACCACCAAGTCTATGGTAATGAGCACAATCTCAATGCATGCTGCTGACAAAGGAGAAAGATCTGTCGCTGTCGCTGCTTTCTCTCACATCAATCCCGATCCAACTATTGCCAAGCCAACTATGGCATTGTTGGCTTTGAGTGTTCGCAGTGGTGATGTCGCTGCAGCTCAAAGGTACTGGGGTATTCTCACTGCTGCTGAAATGCCTGTATCATCCGCCTTCATTGAACCAACAGCCATGTTCGCCGTTGCAATGATTGGCTCTGGACAGGTTCTCGAGGGTCTCACACAATCCGAACAAATGTTTTCAAGAATTAGAGAATCTGCTATCGATGTAAATTCTCACCTGGCTGATGAGATTGAAGAGGGTGTTGAGTTCATTGCCCGATTCATGAAGTCGCATGGTATTGTCGATCCCCGCGACGCAGCAGTGGCCGAAGCTATATATCAACAAAGCTTTCAACCTGCTGTATATGTTGCACCACCTACATTCGAGGATACTTTTGATCCATACGCCGCTTCTACCGATTTCAAAGGCTCAGCTATCATCGCTGATGAACTTGAGAGAGGTGCTGGTCGTGGCAAAGCATCTAAGCTTAATGATGCCATGGGAAGATTCAGAAATATGCGTCGCGCTGGTCGTCATCCAAGATACATTACTTATGCTAAGCTAATTTCTGCTGCTGCTCGCGAGGAACGAATGCCTTTGGTCAATGATATTCTTGGTATGGCACGATCTGATGTACCTTTACTTGTTCAATATCCTATCGTTCGATATGGTTGGGTTTCAATCCTCGATGCTATGGTTGGTGCTTGTTTGACTCTTGGAAACCGCAACCTTGCTGCCCAATACCATCAAGAACTTCTCGACATGGGTGCTGCACCAACAGCGAACACTTTCGGTCTTTACATCACCACTTTAAAGGAATCTACCAAGACTTTTGATGAAGCTTCAGAAGCCGTTAAGATCTTCCACCGTGCCAAGACCGAAGGTGTTGAACCTTCATCCTTCTTGTATAATGCTCTCATTGGTAAACTTGGAAAGGCTCGTCGTATCGATGATTGTCTCTTTTACTTTGCTGAGATGCGCGCTCTCGGTATTCGCCCAACTAGTGTTACTTATGGTACAATCGTCAATGCTCTTTGCCGTGTTAGCGACGAAAAGTTTGCCGAGGAATTGTTCGAAGAGATGGAAGCTATGCCAAACTATAAGGCTAGACCCGCTCCATACAACAGCTTGATGCAATTTTTCCTCACTACTAAGCGTGATAAGACAAAGGTTCTCGCATATTACGAACGAATGAAGTCCAAGGGTATTCAACCAACTAATCACACTTACAAGCTACTTGTCGATACTCATGCTACTCTCGAACCTGTTGATATGTCAGCCGCTGAAGCCATTCTTGATACCATTCGTAGCAATGGCGAGAAGCCAGAAGCTGTTCACTACTCTTCATTGATCCACGCTAAGGGTTGTGTTATGCATGATATGGAAGGTGCTCGAAAGGTTTTCGATTCCGTTATGACTGACTCCTCTATCCGTCCTCAAGCATGTCTCTACCAAGCCTTGTTTGAATCCATGGTTGCTAATCATAACGTCGCTGATACCGAATCCGTTCTCGCCGATATGTCTGCTAGAGGTGTCGCAATGACTCCATATATTGCCAATACTCTCATTCATGGTTGGGCCAATGAGCGCAACATTGAAAAGAGTAAATCGATATTCGCAACTGTCGGAAGAGAAAAGCGAGAGCCAAGTACATACGAAGCAATGACTAGAGCTTATCTTGCCGTTGAGGATAGAGAAAGCGCTAAGGATGTTGTTCAGGAAATGCTTAGCAGAGGATACCCAGGAGCTGTTTCTAACAAGATTCTGGAATTGCTTGGTGGTGGTCATGTCGAAACTTCTTAAGTATCACTTGATCGCATTCGCTTGGTTTCGACACTTTAGTCTGTTCTTTGATTCGAGCTCTTCGACTCAAGTCTCTCGGTTGTCTCTATTTCGCACTTCACAATACCTCTTTTCTTTTGTTCAAGTATGTTATGATACCCGTGCAATGGCACATCCAAATGATGATGGTGGATTATGGGTATTAAGGTCTTGGTTAGCAGTTGAGCTTGCTTGCTTGTATACTTGCATTCTGCTTCAGCTGGCTGGTCAGACTTAGATTCTTCTTTTCCTTTGTTCGTTTTATTAGATAATAAAATATCCGAATTCTTTTGGGATTGTAGAATTTTTATCATTATAAGAATTCTACGATGTCGAGATCTGGATAATGGCGTTTTGGAGGATATGGGGTGGAATTTAGTGTGTTGCTTTTTTTTAGCTACTGAAAGCATGGCGTTTTGGAGGCGCGGCAAGGGAATGGAATGGAATATATGGATGCATGGTGTATAGGACACGGATATGCATGCATCAAAAGATAAATCTCAACTCTTTATACAGAAATCAGAAGGTGGATGGGAGAAAGGAAGCGAGCGAGTAGTTATGATGGTGGGTTTTCCTTGGATGAAACCGGGAATTTATTCATCTACCTAGCTGGCTTGGCTTGGCTTGTCGATGATGATGATGATGATGGATATATTACAGACACATATCAGATATATATGTAATAATAAAATCAGAAAGATTATTAAAATTTATTTTTGTTGTTTGTTTGAGTGGGAGTGATGGTGATGGTGATGCGATTTCGATGTGATGTAATGTAATGTAAGGGTGATTTTAACTTGGATTTTGATATCTGATCTGATGTCTAAATAGGAAGGTAGAATTGGAATTCGATCTTGATTGAATGATGGATGTATATGACCCTGATATATGATGTGTTTTACTAGTACATTATATTTCATTATATTATAGCTTCCCATGATTTTAGATATTCTTTTTAGAGGAAGTACATTATTCCTGATAACATGTATATAATCCTTAACATCCTAACACCCCAACACTCACTACAAACCATCCAATAAATCAATCAACTAAAAAAAATCAAGAATAAACAGATCCCCCTAGCGAAGAACCGGAAGAGAAAAATCCGGAAAAATCGATTTCTGTTTCTGTTTCGATATTGGTATCGATGTCGATGTCGGTATCGGTGTCCATTTGGGGTTGTGATTGAGAATTGGATTGAGATGGTGAAAGGGGTTGGGGATCGGTTTTTGATGTGTTCGGAGTAGGTGTATAGTTGGATGGGAGGGGAGGTTGGGTTTGAGGGCGAGATAGAAATAGAGGTTGCGAGGATGTGTGGTGAGATGGAGGTTGAGAGGGTGGGAGATATTGTGTGAGATTGAAATCGATGGATTGTGTGTGTGAGAGAGGATTTTGAGGAAGAGATTGAGATTGAGATAGTGAGGAAGAAAAAAAAGACGAAATATCGAGTTCTTGATAAGGACCTGTGGGGTGGGAGGGATAGAGAAGGATATTGGGATTTGAATGAGGATATGGTGGAGATATCCATTCATTGGTGTTGGTATCCAAGAGGTTTGAAGATGCTGTGTTTTGGTGCGGAGTTGGGATTGAAGATGTACAGGATTTTGTGTTCGGAGACTCGGTTTCGGAATCGAGATCGAAATCGAGGGGTTCGTCCATGGCGATGGTGAAAGTATCGTTTGTGAAGTCGTTTGTGAAGTCGTTTTCGAGATTGGTGGGGAGGTTGTTGGGGGGTAAGGAGCGGATGGGAAGGGGGTTGATGGGGTTGAGGGTCGGTTGCGTATTTGGGATGACGTGGGAGTGGGAGTGAGAGGTTTGGTAGTCGATTGGATGAGGTGGTGGGATTTTGGTTTGAGGAAATGAATTGTCTGAAAATTCAAATTCAAATTCAAATTCTGAGTCTAAGTCTGAGTCTAGGGGTTCGTCCATGGCGATGTGGAATGTGTTTGTATATTCTTCATCTATGGGGGTGGATTGGGTTGACGGGAAAAGAGATGTAGCGTTGTGTTTGGAGCTGGAGAGAAGATTTGTGGGAGAATTTTGAGCTGACTGAGGTTTTTGACTAGTGTATGATGGTGATCCAATCTTATAGACAGAACTTCCAGTTGATTTGAGAGGCTTGGATGAATTCAGCTTCATCTCTGTACTTGTATTATAGCCCTGCTGCCTTTCCTGATCGTCGAAAACTGTGGATGGCCTCGAAGGTTTTGAGACTTTCTCTATAGATTCAGCAAATAAATCATCGTCTGAATCTTCATACAAAGAAATATTAAACGATATCTCTTCTTTCGTAACCGCGAATCGATCCTGAGGTGTTGGTGTTGGTGGAGGAGAAATCGAAACTCGAGGTTTTTTAATTCGTGTCCTGTCTTCAAGAACCATTCTGTATGGTGAAAAAGATCGTCTCCTGCTTTTGGGAATAGACTGTTCGAGTTCAGGCTCAGCATCAGGTACTAGAGAAGTCTCTGGTTCCATCGCATGCTTGACAACACATGTTAATAATCCCTTACCCTCCCCCATCGGTCCATTTCCCCATGGTATATCATAGCGTTTCCATCTCTTCGGACGCTTTTTGTTTAAATCCTCAACGCACCTGTCCACCCACTCTTTTCCAAGAGATGTGACGGCGTACAATGAAAACCACACATTACATATCAGTCCAGATTCCATATATGTGAGATTATACTCGTCAATTTTCGATTCTCCATTCCGGTCAAAGGAAGCTAGAGACTGTGTGAGAATGATTGGGACGATGTAGTCGAGATATTTATTGATCCCCCAATCAAAATTTTCCAACAAAAAAGGCTGTAGTTTCCTCTCATCAATCATCCCACTCCATACATTCTCCTCCAGTTTTTCCAATCTTTCAACAGAAGAAACACTAGGTGACTTATAGAGACCTAAAATCCTTTCATCCGGAAAATTCCAAGGAACACTAACTCCTGTATTGGAGCCCACAAAATGTCTCCGTAATCTGGTTCTCCAAATCTCAAGATCCTCTGATGTTTTCATCACCTCAAAAAGTTCCTTTGCAAACCCCGATTCAACAACTTTACTTGCCTTCCATACCCCACAACCATGCAATCCCTTCCCATAGTCCCCTCCCCTCAACAACACAAAAAGTAACCAACCCTCCCTATCAAACCCTGGATGTTTACTTTGAATAACACTCGCTCTATAAAGCACCACCTTATCCAAATCTTTCATTCCACTCCTCTTTGCCGTCCACCCTCCACCACCTTTCCCCTTTTCCTTCTTCTCCCCATTCTCCCTCTCCTCCCCCTTATCACTATAACAAAATCTCATCAAAACCCCACACCCAAACATCAACGCATCACCATCCTCCGTCCAAACACAATCCACCACACCTCTCCTCTGCAACACCGCACATTCCGCTTCTGCCTCCCCAGGCGCCTCATGCCATCTCACTCCTAGAAGCTTCAAACAATTTTGCAAAACTTCGCTTTTATACTTCCACACTCCAGTTCCTTTGGCGCCATATTTCTCACTAGGCTTATAAGGACCATCTGCTACGAAAACCAGCTGGATGTTCAGTTTCAAGAGCCGTAGAACGACAGATATAAGGTTTCGTTCGTTGAGATGGAGATTGGAATATTCTGAGATTATTCAGTATCATATTCAGAACCCACAAATATGTAAACGAAGTTAAAATCGCAAAAATACCTTTACAAAGTTTCGCTTTGTTACTAATATATAATTTATGTCTCCAAGTTGCCTCATCAACCGCTATTCTCAATGGTCTTTTATGTAGCTCGAAATGTTGGGTGGCGAATTCGGCAAGATTAACAGTTTCTTTGCAATCGGCGATGAAATCCCAGAGTCTGATTGATACATGATGTGTTAGTGATGCTTGCATGTGTTGTGACCGGTAAGAAGCAAACAAAAACTTACCCAGGAATACCCATTTTGGGTTTTGGAGAGAAAGAGATGTGCACAGGGAGATGGTGGGGTGGATGAGCTAGCTTAATGAGGCATGTGAGTGGGTTTCGAGGTCGCCCGTCTATGAATAGCCCACTTCAATCAATACGAATTTCAATACTTGAGTTGGTTTTCACAAATGGGTAGGATTGGTTTTTGTGATGGCGTAAGATTGGTTTGAAATTTTGAGATAGGAAAAGGATATGGAAATTACAATTCCTTTATTCGAAACCCGTATCCCTCTGACATGTAAAACAATATTTCTATCACAAAATATATCAAGCCATTTCAATAGTTATGAGACAACTGACAGATAAAATTCCAATTCCATTCGATTGGTTATATGATCGAAACATAAACAGTAGAGCTAAACTTGTCACTAGCAACAATCCCGAGGAGGGTTGGTTTGTCAGGATTGCTTTTCTTTTAAAAGCGACAATTCAAGGATCTGGATACACGGGAGTGCAATGCATGACCAAGGATATGATTACTCCGCTGATAATATTTCTTCTATATCATATTATCTGCGAAGGCACTCTTCGTGGCCGATATCACCATTGAATCTTTGTAAGTATCATACAAGCTATGTGTAGCACATAAATGCCAAATCAAAGGGGTATACGCAAAACCAAAACACCTCCTAATACTATTCGCTCAAGCAATTTGCGCTACATGAAAGTAAAGTATAATCATCAAGTCGTAAAGTCGTAAAGTCGTCAAATGGACGAATCAGAAAAGAATCCATCAAAATCGTCGTCCTTGATACCCGGAGGAAGAGGCTTGTTAGCGAGTGGTGAGAGTTTGGAGTCTCCGTGTGCATTTGGCGATGCGCTGTGAATGGACTTTTGAGCTGCTAGTGTAGATGCTGGCTTAGAAATATCAGTGACGAAATGCCTAAGTCGAGCTTCACGGATGGTATCTAGTTGTGAATTTTGTGATGAGATTGGGGTAAAGGTGTGATTGCGAGCATTGGTAGTGGGAGCCTGGTTCTCTTCATCCGAAGAATCATCGAGTGTGTGGTCGATGGTTCTACCCGAAAATCTCTTGGAATCTCTCAGTTGAGGATGTTTCAGGGTTCTTTCCCTTTCTGATATCTTGCGCAATGGGTCCTCCTTGGTAGACGAAGAAATATTTCGAGCTTGATATGAAACTTCAGAGTGTGCGGGCGCAGATTCTGTAGAAGCTTTAGCAACTGACCTATGGTTTGATATCTGCTCTGGAGTTCTTTTAGCTCTCTTCGGTGGTGGCTGTTGATGTGACGAAGAGACAGTGTTGGTCGCAGGGACCGGCGATCCAGCACGTTTTTTATCTTTGGAAATTGTCTCGGGAGACACCACAATTTTATTGCGCTCAGAGGATGGTGTAGCTGGTGGAAGAGCTTGTTTAGTACCATGTTCAATAATACACGCCAGCAAATCCTCACACTTGACCATCTCAGTGACTGGTGCTACTTTCCCGCTTCGACCTTGATTGGTAAACTCATGTCTCCAAGCTTGTACGTCCATGAATGTTACCGCAGATAGTAGTACCTCTACGTTCTTCTGTAGGACGGACGATTTCTTCTTGGTGATGACATTAAGTTTGTAGCAGTTGTTACTTGCTTCTTGCCCTGGCTGTGTAGATGCAAGAGAACGGACGAGGAGAATAGGTATGATATATTTGATGTATTCAGCTACCCAAAAATTGAATATCGGAGCGATGAATCTTTGTAACTCTATCTCGTCAAAAGAGGGGTTCCAAAACTTTCCAATGTCGCTCGTAATTCTCTCGGACGAGACTAAAGGCTTATTGTAAAGCCGAACAATGCGAGTGTCCGGAAAGTTATCTGGTACGTCGATTCTTTTGTTGATGCTTGTGAGATATTTGCGAAGTCTGTTTCTCCAAGCTGGAAATTGTGCGTGAGATGCGTTGCAAAGGTCTTCGCCAAAACCTTCCTTCGCTGTCGCTATTTGTAACGCTAGAGCAGCGCCACAGTTTGTAAGACTTTTGCCGTCTTTGCTGTAATCACCCCCCTTCAAGACAGCGAATAACACAAGACCATCTTGAGTTAAGCCTGGGAATTGTTTTTGTATTTTATCTGCTCGATAAAGAATGATGTTATCGAGGTCAACCTCTCGCCTTGTCTCATCAGATTCGTTGACCCAATCTTGATTGTTTCCAGGCCTCTTTACTTTGGGTTTCTTAACATGGCAGAAGCGTATTAGAGATGTGCACCCGAACATGAAAGCATCCGAATCTTCTGTCCAAACGGCATCAATCACCCCACGGCTTTGCAAAGCTGCACACTCAGCCTCGGCTTCACCGGGTGCTTCATGCCATGTTACGCCTAGGGAAGTCACTGTATTTTTGAGGAGTTTGTCATCCTGTGAAAGATATTTGTACCATGGCGATTGCCCACCATATTTCTCTTTTGGTCGATTACTGCCGTCCGCGACAAAAATCAATTGGATATTCAATTTAAGAAGTTTCAAAATCTTGTAGAAAATGTTCTTCTCGTTTGGGTTCGCAGGTGGGACCTCTGGGGACAAACTAAATGTTAGCGGAGGATATCAATGTCTGATTCGGCATGGTGAAGATATACTTTTACGAATGGCTTCCACTTCCTTTTTATCTAAATAACACTTAAACTTCCAGATAGAAACATCGACTGCAATTCGAAGGGGCCTTCTTTCCCTCTCAAAATGTTGAGCAGTAAACGCAGCAGTTGAGATATTCTCTCCGATTTCAGCTTTGTCGAAAAGCTGCCAGAGTCTGGAGAAAGTATGTTAGTTAGCTGAGATTAGTGAGCCATAGCAAAACATAGCTTACTCTGGTATACCCATCCTGTATGAGTTTATTCTAGCGACGGGGCCAGGGTAGGTACGCCAGTTTATCAATCAAGACTAAATTTATGCAAGGAGGATTGAATTGTAAGGAGAATATTGGGTTCGGGTCGCGTCGCGTACTCATTGGTAATTATCGCAATCACGTCTCAATCAGGCAATCACGTGTGTTTCGCTCGTATTCAATAAGGAAAGAAGCACGATCCATTGAAAAGGATCAACCCATTGAATCTTCTCGAAACTATCTTTGTATTCTTTGATCTAATAGGGCGACAATAATCATTTCCCGAATGGCATTTGCTAGGGAAACAGAAACCACCACCACAACAAATACTTCCCCGGCACACGCTAGAACTAAAGCTGCTACATCACCAGTGGGTGCATAGACTGACAAGACACTTCTTAACTTTCAGAATTTTCAACAAATTCATTCTTCAATTATTTGATATAAAAATCCATCTTTTAATTGTTTAATCTCTAATAAATCATTATAACAATTCTTAAGATATACGAATTGATATGTCTAGGTATTAAGAGGTATTCCCAAGTCCATTTTTTGCAGTATCTCGTTAGACCGTACACTCACTGGTGCACCGATCGCGATTGCTTGCCTTGAGAACTGGGATTCGTGCTGCGATAGTTAGTCGTGAAACCTCGCAATGCTTTTATTCATACACATACCCAGTTGGCGAGTAGTTTGGGAGGTCATAAAAGACCTCAGTCGGAGCAGGCTTAGAACCACAGATATGGACAATACATATATTCGGTATACCGAGACCCACTCCTGTTGAACAGACGGTGTGTGGTGCATCTTTAGGACTTCGACCGGCGGAGTCTCCATAAGATCTTCTGAAAAGGTCAACACTACTGGTTTGCTATCGATTAGTCTCAAAAATCATACTCTTAAGCAAATATCTAGCTGCTGTTTCGGCTAAACAACACAATGCATGGCGTAACGGAATTCTCACAGTATCCAGCTGGTTCAACTCGAACGATAAAGAAAGAGCCGGCTCCGAAAGATACTGACTGGCTCCAGTGATTCAAGGAAGAACAACACAAATCAGGATGTCACTTTGTAACAATCTTCTGATTCTAGATTAATCAAGCTTTGCGCAAACGAAGGCTGCAATAAAGACATATATTTCGTGATACCTACTTTCTTCTCACATATTTGAAAACCACATCCTGCGGCCTATTAACCTGTAACGTCAATTTCGGCGAACTATCCTCCAAAATTTCCATCAACCTCCTCCTCGCATCCTCCTCTGTCTCCCCCCCTCTCCTCACAATCTCCACATTCCACTTCCGGAATATTTCATACAGCACGCCGACAAATTCTACTTGTGACATTTTCATCCCGGGGCAATAGCGGGGTCCATGGGACCAAGCAAGAAATGTACCTTTGGGAGGTTCTCGAAAAGTTTCTTTCTTTGAAGTGGGAGACGTTTCGATCCAGCGCGAGGGCCGGTAATCTAATGAATCTGCACCCCATATTGAGGGTAAAGTGTGGATTACGGTGGTGTTGAGCAGGACTTCTGTTTCGGGGGAAAAGTTGATGTTTTTGATGGTTTGTGCTTGTGGTGTTCTGCGGGCTATAGTAGGGACTAACGTATATAGACGGAGCGTTTCGTACTAATTTCAGGTAAATATCAAGTCAATTTCAAGTATCTAAAGTATTTGGCTTAAAAATGAGGCTGGGGGTTAATACATACCATTAGTGCTAGAGAGCGAGTAAGAAGAGGAAAGGTGGTAGAGTACTCGGAGTCGGGATGTAACTTTTCGACTTCGTCGATCTCGGCGATGATCCAATTTTGCAATTCTGGATAGAGTGCTAGACACATGATAGCATACGAGAGGGTATTTGCCGTAGTATCGAATCCTCCGACGGTCTGTATTTGATTAGAACTGTTCCGGGCGATTCTCAAACGAACTCATTCTGAACTTACCATAGCGAATAAATTTCCAGTAACGTCTTCATTTGATAAATAAGTTGACGTCTTTGAGCGTGAAAGATCCGTACTCTGATCGGCAATTCTCACTAGAGAAGTGAGGAGAGAATTTCGAGAACTTGGAGAACGTCTTTCTTCGGCTATGCTTTGGTTCAGGTGAAGGGGAAACTCGGCTTTGGCAATACCCATTTTCTGTACGGCAGTCGGCATGTACTTTAAAGTTAAGTATTTCGTAGGTATGAATACCGTAGCAAATAGATTGTGTACAATAGTCAATAAACACGATATGAATGTTGTTTCAAATCCTTCTGGGGGTGTTTTCGCGTTCACAGCTTCCCCCCAAGATTGACGAGTACCGAAGCAAACGAATGTAATCACATTGATAGTGATGGTCCTCAAGCCTTCGAATGTGACGTTGGTGGAGCTTGGTTCATCGTTCATAGATGGCTTTGACAATGTAGAAATCATATCTTGAGTCTGTGTTAGAGATTCATTCCAAACTTCTTTCATGATTCGCTCATTCAAAGCAGGCGCTACAATTCTTCGATGTCTTTGCCAATCTTCTCCTTCTGAAGCACTTATATTTGGCCCCCACACATCCATTACCCCTACACCCGAGTTAGCTTTTATATTTGCTCGATACAGATAAGAGACAACACCCACGGAGAGCAATTTCATTTTTCGAAAAGTCTTTTCTTCTTGTTAAGGCCTCCTCAGCTACTTCAGCGTCTCCGACAAAGACTGTGTTTTTCCCAGGTGTAACAAGAATAAACGTAGTACCCCATTTTTCATGGACAAAATGCTTGCAATAATGTTCCCATGCGGGGATTGTTATCTTAACCCTATCGAAGATAAATTGAGGCAAAACTTTTGATAGATTCGAATAACCGACAGTTGCACAAATGATAAGCCTATAAATGATTATGTTTGAGAAGATGAGGTGACAACAGTAGGGCAGCAATCACTAACCATAATGGATTTGCCGAACCCCATAAGCCAAATTTAATAGGCAAGCCGGAATTTTTCGCAGCACGATAATTACTTGGCAGAGCAGATAGATACCATATTGTGAAAGCTAGAATCAGCAATAGTGAGGTCAAGAGTATACCCATTTTTCGATATCTTTCTTGAAGATTGTTGACGATTGACTTTACCAGATTCTGAGAGGGGTTGCAGTTCATATATATATGTCGGTTGCAACCACCACTATGTTCAACATGACCCTACTTTGTTGGCACTTGCCTGCATACATAGATCTGTATCCTAGTATTTGCGGGACCATAAAACCCCAGTAGGACATCGATAACACAAAACAATTGCTGTACTCCATCGCTAGGAAGCTTCTGATGGTCTAAGAAGTGACTTCGGTTGCTAACCGATGCAGTTTCTGGAGATTTTAGTGTGTACAGTAGTTTCGTCGATCTCGTTCGATCTCAACGGGTTTTAGATGCTGCCATTAAATTCAAAGCGAGATGAATGACACCAAAAATAATAGTACCAAGAACAACTAGAACATCTGAAGAATTGCCCCAGAAAAGGCAAACAGTCGAAGAATTGATTGCGGACGTAATCTTGTTAGGGATAAAACTTACAGGGTCGGTTGGGTAAAGTATGGCTAAATACAAAAGATGTGTTTGAATTGGCCAATCAAATCTCTTCCCGAGATCAGTCCCGAATCCTCGGTATCGACACACCATTTTGAATATCCCAATTCAGATTTGATAATCAATTGACCTTCCTTTTCGCTTGAAATCCGTTTTGATATCGTATTTCAATACATATTTGAAGCAATCCTTTGAAAGTTCAAAGCCCGATAGCATTTTCAATGTCTGTCTTGGTGTGCGGATTGCGCGAGACAGATGTAAACGATCTCTTAGAATTGAAATTTCCCCCCTCTTGCGTCTTCTATTCATCTGACAAGTGGAATTCAAGCCGAATAAGTACATTCGAATTTGATCATAAAACTAAATCAGATCGTTAATTTCTCAGCTCAGAAGACCAGAACCATTCCCTAAAAAAACCAAGAAAAGGTACCATAATACGTTCGAGAATTTTCGTCTGCAAACATTGGGTTCTGGTGCTAGAAGTGATAGCAAGAGCCTTTTCAGCACATAATGTATATTTATCGTCAATCCGAGTTGGATTATATCGATCAGTCGAGTCTTATAACTCATCTCCAAAGCCACCATTCTTTCACTGGAGTGTCCAACAAACTTCTTGATGAAATCATCCAGTATACCTTTCCAAGAAATTCCAAGGGGCTGGCATCAATCTTCTAGAAGTGTGCACCATTTTTTTTAATGTTATTTCACATTCAGTGCACTCTTTCACAACTTTACTTGGTTACTCTGACAACTTTGGTGACCACGAATTTAGTGATAGCAAATCTGGTGATAAGAGAGCTAATGGTCGAAATGGCACCGCCTTCAAAATAGCACGGGATGTGACAACCCGTACGTAGTGCTATTCGACCTCTTGTGGCATGTCACATTGAAAATGGCGATTCCAGCCGAGATACTTTGTCTCCATTGTATACATTTATTCCATTATGTGGTCTCTAATAGCACAGACTCCTGCTCTCTTGAAGTTGTGATAATATTGGTTGGCGTTTCTCCTCATTTCGAGCAAGCTGTTCTCAGTTGTAAGGCATTCTCTGCCAAAATCAAGGAAAATATGAAGGGAGAAGGGCACTCACAAATTGTTCCTGCTTTTCTTCTTACGCTTCTGCCAATTGCGAATAAGCTTAAGATAGCAGCCTGTTGGAAAATTTGTGCCACAGCCGATAGGCTTGTCGATAAAATTATAGTCAAGACCACGCAGGCGCTTGAGATGACCATTCGCTTGCGGCTTGCCTGAATCGGAGAAACCCAAACATCTACCGAGAGTGATAATATTGAGTAACAGGACAACTTTTCTTTCTTGTCTTTGTCGCTTGTCTGCTCTTATTTACAGGTGATACTGTCTCAAAGTTTTGACTCAGAGACCCATCTCGCGACGCTTTGGAATCCCTTGAGACGATCCCTCCATTTCGTTGTAATATCGATGGTACAGCTCTTACGAGTTTCCTCAAGCACAATCCTGTTCTCAAGATACATTGATCGCATCTAGAAAGAGAGGATAAGCTTATGGCAAGATGTTAATGCGCAGCTTTCAGCGACTGCGAACTTTTAAATTGCCACTTAAAATCGTGATGCGCGAGATTAGATTCGCTTCCACAATAGCTTGAACAACGGAATGTCGGGGGCCATTTATTAGTGGTCTTGTATCGAGTTCTGTTTCCTAGCTATTGGTCCTTTCACAATGAAAGAATAAGCGTAAAAGAGCATTCGGCATTTTTTTCTTCACCATTTCGCCGCCAAGAAGGATTCACAATCGCCTGTTCTTCAAGAAGTTCATCTTTCCTGCCTTTGATATGCAGATGATATATATAAGAGAGAGAATGCGCACAGCCTGCTCAAAAGACGCGACAATTGAAAATAGTGTTTCGATTGGGACATTGACCTATATCGCATAGACGTTTAGTATGTTTAGTGAAGATGTTGATACCTTTGGTTGGATGTACTGCTGAAATTAAAGGCGTAGGAGGTAGATATGAGACGTGAGATCTTAGTAGTCTTTCAGATTAACCAAAAGGAGAATCCCCTGATTATGTTAATTGAAAATGTATTGGATCTCTCCTATGGAAACCTCAACGCGAGAATTCGAGGTATTTCCATATCATTAAGAAGTTTGGGCGAAGTAAAGTATGAAAGCGAAAGACTACAGGGCCTAGTATTTGATCAGAACCATCCATCTTAATCACAACATCTCAAAATAAGCTAGACAATTCGAAACAGAAGGCCGTTCGAGAATTAGGGAGAGACAGTGAATAACATTACTTGTCCATGCAGGGTAGAAAACTCCTGCCAATCTATCCATTCCATATGGCCATGGCAAGGTACTGTCTATCCAACCAGGGATGATGCATATGCACCAACATTCGAATCTGATTCTAGATGTACAAACGGTCATAGCGGGCGCAAAGCCTACCACATAATAAATCATGATACAATTCCACATTTTGTGACCGTGAGTATCTTAGTTTCTAACCAAGCTTCATCGACATATGTAATAACAACCTGATGCGATTTGTGTAGAAATCGATCTCTCAGGGAGGGGAAATATGATTCATCCGAACTCTTTCGTTTCTCACAACCGCTAGTCAATGTATTCGTCTTCGGCAAAATTTGAGATAAAGCATAGTCTGTCTGGGCAGTATAAAATCGAACACGAAGAAGGTCTCAGCCTTATAACACGATACATGGTACTTGGTTAAGAGAGTCATGTTCATATACTTGAAAGACTACATAGCAATCACCTCATACCCAGGTTTCCGGCGTATGGCCTCACTCCTGTTCCGCGCTTACATAACTCAGTCTTCGTATCCGACAAGAATTAACTAGCGGCCGCAGTTACGAGACTCCATTGCATTTATCGACGCACTTGAATTTTTACATTCGAATTTCTATTATTTCCATGGAATCTTCCTTACTTACATAATCATAATCAAATTCCCGAACACTTCTCGTTCTTACGCACATAAGAGCGGAACTTACCACTCTTAGTATTTTCCGACCGCTCGAGGACTTCAGACGGCATTTATATTCGTCCGAATGTAAAACCCGCCAATTCAGGATTACCAACACCATGAGGACACGACAGAGGGAAAATAATCCTACATGTGCCTGCATATCAGATGATTTCTGGGCGCATGGCGATCTCGTGGCATTGCATCGTGGCATGACAAGTTCCCCAATATCTGAGCCACGGTCCCCAGATCAAACCATCAAACCATCAAAACGTTACGAACAGTCAAAACTCGGCGTCAAATTTGATGTTACAGTCTTTGGGGGCGGACGACGAAACGTCCTTACATTCTCCGTTTAAATGATCGTAAAAAAAACCAAGTTGTTTATTCGATGGATCTTGATATTGACTCTTCTAGCGTCTCTAGTTTCTCTCCGCCAACCAATGAGCATCAGAAACCCTTCCAAGTGCATGCAAGAATGCCTGTTAGAAAACCGGATCTACGTATTATGGACACGGGACTCGGACTCAGCCTTATGCCGATCCGTAATCACGCACGTAAATTTTTTTGACGTGAACCCCGATCGAGAAATTTGCTACATTTTTTAATTTTGTTCTCGTGGTAAGTTTCTATTGAGTCTCGAGTCTTGACCGTTTGGATACTTAGGCTACAATGAATCAGATGGAATTGCGCGGATGGATTGGATTCCTGGTTCCGCCTTGGTAGATGGAACGGTGAGTCAATTGTGTTTATATAATATATGTATCAGGGTGCTCCCATCCGAAAGGTTTGTTCACAAAAAGCTTAATCACATGCTTGTTACATTGAAATACTCGAAAGACACCTACTACAACTTTTTCCATCAAGAGTTGAATCATCTTCGTCGCAATGGGAAATACACATTCACATCATCACCAACATGAGTCGAGACAAGATTCAAATTCTCGATGTCCATACAAACGAACCTCAAGAACAAACTCTGAACATTCAAACAATTCAACATCCACCTCATCTACCTCATCTCCATCAGTATCACGCTCACAATCCACTCGATCTCCTTCATCGCCGCGAAAGTTCTTGGGTCGTCATTCACTCTCATTAAATGATTCACATAAAATACGAGAACAGACCATACAAGAGCCGGAAAAAAGACCTCCGATTAGGATTGGATATCCTTATTATGAGGAAGTTACCATGTTAGCTGAGAAGAAGCATAAGAGGCATAGTTTGAGAGGTAGATGAGATCGTGGTTATCTCAACACTTATTCGGGGCTGGTTATCGAATTTCATCGCTGGATTGATGGAGAAAAGGCGACGGAGAAGGAAACACACAACGAAGTCTATGAGAACGGAGTAATTTGATATTTGGGAAACGGGAGTACAACGAGATGAAGATTCCCAGGACTGAGGACTGGGACAGCGGATGATATATTGATACCCAACTCATTCGTGCATTTATTCGGCGTTCAATATATCGATAGGGCGTATGACAGAGAGGCATGGAATATGGCATTCTATTTGTACAAACTTGAAACTTAAATAAATTCAAACAATCATCTGAATAACTCCACTCTGATTTTCTAAGAACGTAATCTTTCCTTGTCATTATGAGTATCTTAAGATCAAAAAACCATTGCGCCCCTTCTAAAAAAAACATATATACATCACACCGATCCAACACCCTAGGACCGATAATATCCAGGCCGTCTCTGTTAAATCTCAAAACATATCCGAAGGGCCAACAGGGACTTGCAGCAACGCTAACAATGCAGCGGCAATCGTAGGACCCAGTGCTGTAATAGCCCTAGGATTAAAAGTGATAGTCCAGACATTATTTATCGTGCATCCAGATGCGATAGGAACGCCATTAAACCTGTCGATTAGAAACGTAAACGCATCACCAGCGCCAGTGATTGCTTCAGTAGCATGCCCCCCAAACATATCACGAGCATATTTGATATTAGCTCCTTGAGAACAAAGCTTGTTGACAACTACATCTGTATCCTCGACTTTCGAAACCTCATCACCGATCGCCTTATAGAGAAATATCGGCATCTTTGGGGTCCCATATATACCCATTTGTCCGGTAATGGCCAGGACATCCTTTGCAATATTGGTAAACAGGGTTGATAGTCCATTACCAAGATATAAACCTATGTCTTGACCAAGAAAACTTGCGATATTGCTACCTAAACATTGAGTTGATGCTTTGTAAAATTTAGAAGCCGTTGATGGGACAAGGTTTTTGAGGAGATATTCTTTCAATTCTGGGTAACCATTGGTGAGACCGATAACTCCAGCAGGAATCAAACCGGTGAAGAGACCTTTGTTAGAGGAGAGCATCACGGATGTAATATTCGGTACAAGGCCACCCAAAGCAGTTCCCTTGAAGTTAAGCTCTGGTGCGTAGGAAGGTTGAAGTTCTGCTGCCCATTCAGAAGCCAGAGATCCGCCAGAATAGCCCCACATTTGATACTCGGCTTGAGATGAAATGCTAGTCAACTCCCCAGATGACAGAGCCGCACGAACAGAATCAAGAGTCGCTTGACCAGCTTGTATACCAGAAGTGAAGGCTGATTGAAGACCCTCGTAATCAGGAAGATTGACTATCCACCCTTGATTGAGAGCAGCAATGACCAGCAAGGTCTCAGCCGCACCAGAGCCCCCATTTTTTAAACTTGACCCCAACTGTAATATATAAGATGGTGCACAATTTGGCCACGCAGCATCTGTCGCCATTTGGTAGGATAATAACCTCGATGAGTTCGCATTTTTTGGCACAATGATTGTTGTGACCGCTGCTGATGCATCCCCCAAGCTATCTGTCGTTCTATAGAGAAGTTGATATGCGGCCTTAGCTTGGAATGGCATGATACCTCCAATTGAAAGGTCGTCTATTGATCTGCTGCGTAAGATCGTGCCTGGTTGAGAGTTTTCAAGTCCTGTTGGTGGGACATAAAAGGGATCATCTGTGGGAGGTATTGGGAGTGCATGTTGCAAAAGTTGATCACTGGTCGGGACTGCAAATGTGGTGGTAACCCAAAGGGAAATGTACCAAATAGCCGCGAAAATGAACCTCATATTCACAAATTGTACACAAATAATACAATTCAAAAGAATGAAAAATGAACAGAACTGTGGCAGCAATTGAAAAGATGGGAAAGCATGGCAGGTAGAATACAAAGGTACATACCGGCAGATTTATATGAGAACTTCATACTCAAGCTCTGCCGTCGCTGATATATAATTAGACACGTGAATATATGTTCTCAGTATCCAGCCTCTTAACACGATGAAAGGGCACACGAGATAAGAGTCTTGTGTAGAACTTGCATTGTGCAGATGGACGGCCACGTTGCCCTTATACTTTAAACCGAGTTGTTTACTATTAGCAGATCGCACTTCGATCAGGTAGAAGACCCTTAACTTTTCGGAGATATTGATCATTATGTTAGGGATGTGAAAATCTGGGACAACGAATTGTTAGAAGTCTGCAAACTCATCGTTGATTAAAGTTTGCGAGAGGATTGTGATGCGGCAAAGGGAGGTAAATCCGCACTTGAACAGGTAACTGCAGCGGGAATCCAGTCACGTGGAATTAACCTTAAAGAAAGTTAAGCCTTAACGGCAGTCATTTGATTGTTACACTACGCTGAAGCGAAATGGCCAAGCTAGCTTTTAGTCTTGAGAAATCAAGACGATCAACGTTGATGCCACATGGAATATAATTAGATTGTCCTTTCTGGGTCACTTCAATGAGGCCAAGAAAAGCTTATAGGCGGCTCGCTCCCATTTTCCAAACTCATTTTGAACACGATCAGATGATACCACCTCAATACTTCAACGTACAAATTGAAAAAAGCCACAAACTAATTCTACTCCATTGCCCAAGTTCGAATGGAACATCAGACTGTCGTTAGCCAGTTCATGGGGTGTTCTGGAGTGACTGTATTGCTCCCGCCACGTTAAAGGGATCCCTTTTGAGAGGCTTGGAATGACGCCTCTGCCATCATCAATTGAAAATGTCTCTATATCCGTATCCCTTTGTGGTATCCGTCAACCCGAAACACAACCTTAAAGTATAATCGATACTAGCTCGATTGTGGGTTTTGGCATTCAACCAATAGCTTCCTTCAAGCTATACTACATTCAACTTGGAGCCGTATTAACCTTGATTTCATTTCCGCCGAGACAATATCTTACAAGCCTTGAAGAAAAAACCCCATTCTACAACGAACCTTCGAAAGGGATGAGTGGGATGGGATGACATTGATCATGTCAATGTCTTAGGTGTTTTTTGCAATGTCACCCTGCACGGTTCATCTCAGCTGGCCTTTAGAATGATGATCATCACTGTAGCTGGCCAAAGTTATCGGCATGGCTTTCCAAGCAAGCGCTGGTTGTGGATTGAATGCAATTCTACTTTGTACATATAAATTGCATTTCTCACTCACAAAGGTAGGAGGGTAATTTTTTGGTCAATTGAATTCCCAATCCTTCATCATGTTGTCTATAATCATTCATCTGCTATTCACAATAGCTTCTGCTGCTGTTCTCTCGGACAGACAGACGTTATCAGGTAGCGATGTTTGTCAGCAAATACGCGGAAACATTACCGGCGAGGTCTACTTCCCCTTGAGTTTGGAACCTAATTTTAAGAAAGATATTGAGCATTATATGACATCCAGTGTATGTTTTGACCCACTTATTCCTTGCAAAAGAACTTTTCTTTTGTCTTCTCCTAATTGAAGAGAGTGAGAAAAGAAATGGGGTTGAGGGTTTGCCAATGCTGATGATGTTTTCCATATAGACACAGATACCTATGTGCGTTGTTGAAGTTGCTAGCGATGCAGATGTTTCTACCGTCATTAAGATCATAGGATCTAGAAGAATTCCCTGGGGAGTCAAATCTGGTGGACATGCGTCGAATCCTGGATTCTCTAGTACTCCTGGAGTCTTCATCTCTCTAGCGAGACTGACTCAGGTTACACTTTCTGAGGACCAAAGTACAGTGGAGTTAGGTACCGGAAACGTAGGTTACTCTATCAAGGCTCTGCTTGTCTTCATAAATATTGACAAATAGAATAGCGTTGGACTGATGTTTACACTATCCTCGAAGAAACGGGTGTTAACGTTGTTGGGGGACGTGTCGTTGGTCCTGGCGTCGGTGGCTTCAGTCTTGGAGGGGGTTATTCCTGGTTGACAGATCAATACGGTCTGACTTGCGACACGGTTATCTCCTACAATCTTGTTCTTCCTAATGGCACCATAACCAAAGTTGATTCTTCGAATCCTGATCTCTTCTTTGCCCTTAAAGGTGGTTTAAATCGATTTGGAATTGTCACAAGTATTGTTTTCAAGACATTTCCACAACAGAACATGGTATACGGCGGTATTCAGATATATGGGATTGATGCTATTCCTGGTCTTATCAACGCCACGAATACGTTTCAACAAGAGAATACAGATGATAAAGCCCAGGTGATTCTCACCATTAATGGTGGTTTGGTCCCGAATGCCATCCTTATTTCATTCTACGATGGTCCAACTCGACCTGCAGCGTTCGATCCTTTCAACAATGTTGGCGCCATTCCACTAATATCTAATGTCGAATCTCAATCTTTCGCATCATTTGCTAAAGCCACTCCGTCCAATCTCCAAGCCGGATATAGGGGAGCCTTTCATACCATGATGACTACCAGTCTTACAGTCGGTTTTATGCAAGCAGTCTATAATGAATCTAGCTTTTACGGAGCTCTCGCTATCCTTCATAGTGGAACGTTCATCTCTTACGACATTGAGCCTTTTACCGACTACGGCAGATACGCCACCGATTCTGCGTTTCCTCACGCCAGCTCTCCACTGCCATTAAATCTCTATTTCGCTTGGACGTTGGCGACCGAAGATGCATTCTGGAGAGGGATTATGCAACAGAGCATAGATCATCTAACTGAGGTTGCTAAAAGGGAGGGCATTTATTCCGAAGATCAATATGCATATCCGAACTACGCTTTGAGCACTTATGGCGGTGCTCAGCTTTATGGACCAACGAATGCAGCGAGGTTAAGAGCAATTCAGACAAAGTATGATCCAAATGGAGTCATGCTTCTTGCTGATGGGTTCAATATCTAGGGGTATGTGATGATTGTCAATGATAGTGAAGGAAGAACATAGTAATTTTTATTAGATTAATAACATGAAGTTGGTAACATTTAACAATTGATATTGACTCATTTCGGGATGATAATAGAAGATTGAAAAATCGAGTTCCTGAAGAATCTAGTTCCTGAAATGCCTGAGTTTGTTGAATAACATCCATTTGGAATCATGTTGAAAGGCATACAGTAAGTGGTACGCAGGCCCGTTTTGTCGTGCCACACCACCAAAAATCCAATTCATGTTTCGAATGTAGGGAATAATCCAGATTATGTCGAGAGGACACTTTGAAATAGCTATGTAATGATGTTTTAGCACTGTCGAAAATGATGATTCAAAATCTTGAATCTTTGATCTGGCATTCAACTTCTCTTTGTTGTCCTCGATCTATGTAGTATAAACGAGTTGCATTGATGGGAATAGTCACAGTATATTCGTTTTTTAATCAACTACATATGATTTCGATGATGTGATAACATATTCGAGATACTTACTTTCAAACATATCTAACGGCATATTTAAAATCGAATTCTGAAAGATCTTTAATTTATATGATAATTTGGTTGTCTACGACTGTAGCCTCTCGTCCCACACGAAAATCAAGCTCCAAAACCACCAACCAATCAAAACAAAGCCCATCGTAATCCTTACCGAACCACCTCAAATTTCAATTCCACTCCGAATCCACCCTAACACTCAATTGTATCCCACACCACCACCACTCTACCTCTCCTCTCCATCTCAACACACCACACAACACACGCCGACGATGGCATCACTATTCACATCCCGCGCACTCCTGCGCAGTGCCCCTCGCACATTCTCTGCTGCAACTCCCGCCATCCGCGCCCTCTCTACCACACCAGTTCGTCCCGATGCCTCCGCTTCCACCACGGATAGATTCAGCAACATTCCAGATTTCAGCAAATACAGAAGTAAGAAGAGTGGTGGAAGTAATTTGGTTTATCAATACTTTATGGTGGGAGCTATGGGTGCTTTGACAGCCGCGGGGGCAAAGGCTACTGTTCAAGGTTTGTCTATTTTTTTCCCTTCCTTTGGATATGGGATAGGATTTCTGGTCTGCGAAATGGAGGATCGTTGAATATTGGCATGGATATTATGACCGACTAGTGAACTGGAGAATATGATATGAAATGCAATTGAAGGAATTGCACCCACTGGATCCATGGACTGACGATGTACTTTAAACAGATTTCCTCGTCAACATGTCCGCATCCGCAGATGTTTTGGCCATGGCCAAGGTTGAGGTTGATTTGAATGCTATTCCTGAGGGCAAGAACGTACGTTCATTATTAATACGCCTACCTTTTCCGACGTGATCATAGATCGATTCCTGACATGAATACACAAAATAGGTCATTATCAAGTGGCGTGGAAAGCCCGTCTTCATCAGACACAGAACTGCCGATGAGATCAAGGAGGCCGAGAACGTCAAAGTCGAGACTTTGAGAGATCCACAATCCGACGCCGACCGTGTCAAGAAGCCAGAATGGTTGGTTATGGTTGGTATGTATTATATTTTCTCCAATCTATACGGTCTAGTCGATGCAAGATATTAATGAAGAGTCAAACAGGTGTCTGCACACATCTTGGATGTGTCCCAATCGGTGAAGCTGGTGATTTTGGAGGATGGTTCTGCCCATGTCACGGTTCCCACTACGATATTTCCGGCCGTATAAGAAAGGGACCTGCTCCATTGAACTTGGAGGTTCCAGAATATGATTTCGCTGAAGAATCTTCTTTGGTCATTGGCTAAATTAGAGGATCGAGTGGAGAGCGATTCTGTAGTTGTATAAATTTGGAGGAGTGTGGATGGACGGAAGAGTGGAAGATAGATGAAACAACGTTTTTGTTTTGAACGAGAGAGAATGATAGACCTTGATCTGGAAGCGTTATGGCTTTGTAGAAGGGGTGGTGGAATGGCCTTTGTACAAAAGATCGGATAAATGATATCGCTTCGAAAAGTTTCAAATTTTGGATTTAACCAGTATGTTTATGGTTATTTTGTATATGGCATGAAAGTCTCCAAGTGATCTACCCATGAATTTCATAACTAGCAATTGTTGATCGGGGTGGTCAAAAATTCACAACTGGGAAACAGACAAGTTACAGGTAAATGCTTTCTTTTGATTCACATTATCATATCCCGTAATATTACATCTCCTTCATATGTAGGTCATTTCTTCATCTAAAAGCCATCAATCATCAATGTCCATGTCCATCATCCTCTCTCTGTTCCGGATCCAGCTTAATCAATGTATCTATCCTCATGATGGAAATACAAGCTTCAACCGCCGACTTCAATTGTCGAATCTTGCTCATACTTGGCTCCAAAACACCAGCCTTAATCTCATCCACTACTTTACCCTTCAACAAATCCAATCCGTAGTTCTTGTAGTTCTTCTTCTTGGCAATAGTCTTTTCATCTTCGTTAGCATCGCCATCCTTAATACGTTGCGATAGAGCGTGTCGGGAACGGAGCTGAGCAACCAATTCAGATGAGTCTTTAGCGGCGTTGACAGCGAGGGTTTTTGGAATAACGAGGAGAGCCTGAGCAAACTCGCCAATGGCAAGTTGCTCTCTTGAGCCAACGGTACCGGCAAATTCTTCCAAATAGATGTGGAGTGCAGTCTCACATGCACCACCTCCTGGAACGATACTTCCGCTCTCTAAAGTTCGCTTAACAGCGCATAGAGAATCGTGAACGGATCTCTCCATCTCGTCGAGTTGATAATCGTTGGGTCCTCTAAGAATGATGGATGCAGAGGTGTGAACTTTGGTACCCTTAACCAAAATACATTCATCGTCGGAAATTCTCTCCTGAACAACTTCTTCGGCATGTCCTAATGAAGATGCCTCGAATTTCTCATCACCGTTCAAATCAGACAATGAGCTGATCAAGGTAGCGCCGGTTGCCTTTGCTATTCTTCTCAAGTCCTCCTTCTTACATCTTCGAACAGCCATGGCACCCTTCTCAATGAAGAGTTTCAGGCACATATCGTCAATACCCTTTGTCGTCATAACCACATTTGCTCCAGCCTTGAGGATCATATCGATTCGGTCCATAACAATTCCAGCTTCTCTCTTACGGATTTCTTCTAATTGTGTTGGATCGTCGATTGTAATGTTGACACCGAGCTTCATTCTCTCCTTCTGTAAGTTGATATCTAAAATGGCAATCTTGGCATCCGTAATTCTGGTCTTCATTGCTTGTGATGCAACTGTGCAGTTCAAAGCATAACCCTTGACCAAAATAGACTCCAAAGCTCCTTTACCGTGTGCTTTTAAAATGTTGACAGCCTTGACGGGGTATTTAACTTCCTGTCGAGTATTTGTTGATTTGACTGCCTGCATAGCATCTACAACCATGTTTGCAAAGAAATCGGAATCCGATCCAATAATCTTACTCGACATGGAAGTTTTGGCGATGCTAATTAAAGAGTCCCGACCCAACTGGTCCACCTTCACACTGATGTTCTCGTGCATGTACTTGACAGCTTCACGGAGTGCTAAACGGTAACCAGTGATGATTGTCGTAGGATGTATACGGTTCTTCATAAGTTCGTTGGCTCTTCGAAGAAGCTCTGCTGCAATAATAACCACAGATGTTGTTCCATCTCCGACTTCTTTATCTTGTTGCTGTGCCAAGTCGACTAAGATCTTGCCTGCTGGATGTTCGACATCTAATAAACTCAGAATAGTTGCGCCATCGTTTGTGACTGTAACGTCCTGTCTGAAATCAGTATTTGGTGGGGTTCTTTTGGAGTGGACAAGCATACTCCTATATCATCTACCATCATTTTGTCCAAACCACTTGGACCAAATGAACTTTTGACAACATTGGCAATAGCCTGGGTTGCAAGAACTATGAACAGGGTTAATTTATATCTTTTTCGTGAACATTCTAGCTCATACCATTTTGATCCCGAATATCTTGTCCACTGATCTTTTGGCCGCCGAGGACTACTTGTTGTTAGCATTTTTACCAGCAAAATTTCCAAGTGCAAACATACACAAAGTTCCGGCATTTCTAGGTTGTTCAAAAAGGGACCCCATATTGTTGATATTCTTAAAATGGCGGAAACTCTTCTGGTAATATTTCTTCTTCGTCGTCGCGAGAGAAAAGGGACGCGAGAGCTTTCCACGCTAATATTTTTAAGCATTTGGCCTTGAAAATTAAGGCAAGAGCTCAGCCTCGTCGAAATACTTAGTGGGGCTGACCAGGCCAGGGGAAAGTCCACTAATAAATCGCAAGCTTGAATAAATCCTTGTCGCTTAAATTTTAGGGCGGGGGAATAGTTGAAGGGAGTCAATGAATCAGTCACTCGTTCAATAAACAAAAGCAACTCTCTCCCTTCACACTTTTCACCACCAACAACCAACACAATCATGGCGGACTCCAATACTCCAGAAGTTGTGCAAGAAGGGCCATCTAAAAGTGCCTTGAAGAAAGCTGCCAAGGAAGCAAAAATGGCTGCAGATAAAGCTGCAAAAGCTGCTAAGAATGCTGCGCTTCCCGTAGTGGGGGGTAAGAAAACAGATGATATTATTGGTATTACAGTCAAGAAATCCGAAGACTTCTCACAATGGTATCAAGAGGTTGTTTTGAAGGCGGAGATGATCGAGTATTATAATGAAATCTCTGGGTTCTTTATTTTACGTCCTCAATCTATGTTTATCTGGAACCAAATTCGAAATTGGTTTCAAGCAAAAATCGAGACACTTGATGTAGAAGAGGCTAGTTTCCCCATGTTCTTGTCTTCAAAGTCATTGGAGAAAGAGAAGGATCATGTTGAGGGTTTTGCTCCTGAGCTTGCGTGGGTTACTAAGGCGTAAGTCTCACTATCTTATTCTCCCCTACCCCGCTATACTAACTGTGATAAAGTGGTGATAAAGATCTCGAAGTTCCTGTCGCAGTCCGCCCTACCTCAGAAGCTGTTATGTACCCATACTACTCAAAATGGATCCGAAGTCATCGCGACCTTCCTTTACGATTGAACCAGTGGAACAGTGTCGTTCGTTGGGAAGCTAAACAAACAACTCCATTCTTGAGAGCTAGGGAATTCTTATGGCAGGAAGGACATACCGCGCATCTTACAGAAGAACTCGCTGGGGAGGAAGTTCTTCAGATCCTCGAGTTTTATGCTGGTGTCTATGAACAATTATTGGCAGTTCCAGTTGTCCGTGGTCGCAAAACCGAGAAGGAAAAGTTCGCAGGAGGATACTATACTACAACAGTCGAAGGTTATATTCCCTCCAACGGACGCGGTATTCAAGGTGCTACTTCTCACTGCCTTGGTCAAAACTTCAGTAAGATGTTCGATATTACTGTCGAGGATCCAACTCCAAAGAACGGAGAAAAGGCTGGGCATCTTCACGTCTGGCAAAATTCTTGGGGTCTTTCTACTCGTGTTATTGGTGTCATGGTCATGATTCACGGTGACGACAAAGGACTTGTTCTCCCACCCCGTATCGCAAAACTTCAAACCATTATCGTTCCAGTCGGCATCACAAATAAAACTACTCCTGAAGAAAAGGCTAAGAGGTACGATGAACTACAAAATATTAAGGACACTCTCAAAAAAGCCGGCGTTCGCGCCGACTACGATATCCGTGATGGATATACTCCAGCTTGGAAATTTAACGATTGGGAATTGAAGGGTGTTCCTCTCCGTCTCGAATACGGTCCAAGAGATGCTGCCCAAGAAGTTGTTTCTTATGCCCGTCGTGATACCGGTGAGAAAGGCACAATTGCTATCGCAAACCTCTCAACTGAAGTTCCCGCTCTCCTCGAAACCATCCAAAGCTCTCTCTACACAAAGGCCGAAGCAGCATTCAAAGCTCACAGACTTGTCATCAACAACTGGAGCGAAGTTGTCCCTGCACTTGATGCCAAGAATGTCGTTCTTATTCCATCCTGCTTGGGCGAGAAGTGCGAAGATAAGATTAAGGACTTGACCAAGGGAGGTGCTAGTGAAGAAGTTGGACCTGATGGAAAGAAGGTACCAACAATGGGAATGAAGAGTTTGTGTATTCCATTTGAGCAACCAGAAGGTCTCGTCAAGGGTGAAACCAAATGCTTGAACCCAGAGTGTGGAGTTTTGGCAGAGAAATACTGTATGTATGGAAGAAGTTACTAGATTTTTGCGTAGGGATGGGATTGGGGAGTTTGGAGACAAAGAAAAGATCGAAGGCATGGGGATGAATGGAAGAAACATGATGGATGAGTGATGATCAAGATGAATATCTCAACCTGAGTTCAATGATTGGATGGCGAAAAAGCGCTTATTATAAGTTGTTTTTCAGACTAGGTTTAGAGCGTTTAGCTGCTTCTCAATATAGTGCAAGTAAGTAAGAAAGAAAGAAAGAAAGAAATAAAAAAGATACAAGCATAATCTCTCACGGCGCATTTTGATTTCCCTAACCGAGTTGCATCTCATTTACATAACATACCTACTCAAAGTGTAGAATAGGAGTTTATTTTGATTGTATTTATAACTCGAGTTTCTTGATTGATTGATGATGGAATATCCTCATGCCCTCATCCTCATCCACATCCTCATCCTCATCCATACCTCCTCTCTAGAATCCAGAAAACACGATTTCTATATCCCTTTCCCCTCCCCCCTCGCCCTCGACTCTCAAGCGAAACCCCCTAATCATCATCTAATATAATCCAAATCCCCACCCACTCTTCTTGAAGACTGACTTCTGCCCTAGAATTCAAATACCAATTTCACATCATATAACATTTAATCCCCATACCTCCAATCATTCGCATCATTCCCATAACAATAACAATAACAATAACAATAACAATTTCTCAATCCCCAAATATATATACTCACACACACACTCATACAATAAAATCAAGAAAATGATATAAAATAAGTGAGTGAATTGAATTGAATTGAATCCATCCATAATTATCTGGTGTATCGTATTGTATTGTTTTTTTTATTTTACCCTACCTATGTATCTTAAGTGTAATTAATCCCTTCCACTTCCACTTTCACATCCATACCCACCCCCATTGTCTCTCCAGCTCTCATTCTCATCGTCATACTCATACTCATACTAATGCAATTGCCCCATCACATACTCACATACAGCGCTTTTCAATCGAATCAACCAATCAATCGTCATATATCATGCAATCCATCCATTAATTCATTCATTATCAATGGTTCATTATCGATGCGTTCACTTTCTTTCATACCATTATTCATCCACCCACCATATTTATCCATTCATCCAAACCAATCACCTTCTACTCCTCTCTACTCCCTCAAACCCCTCACTCTTCTCCTTTTGTCCCCGCTCTCCTCCACTAAACACATGCTAAGTCCGTCCAATAGTTTCCCTAATGTAGGTCCTATATCTGGCATGATTTGGTTTAAAGAAAGCCCAGCCCCTACCAAATATGTGAGCTTCAGAGTGTCTATGGCGACAAGAAAATAAATGGCTAAGGTAGTCGACCCGCTCAAACGAAATCAGCAGAGTAAGAGAAACCGCGGAACTCTTCTTGCATAGCTTGAGACAAAACTGTAGATATTATTAGTCGAAAGTTTTCCACAAAAATGTAAAGTAAACGTACCAGACTGCACTGGTGTCAAAACAGGTGTGACACTGGTGAATTCGGAATCGAAATTGCTAGTATCGGTAGCGTTGGTGATAGAAGGCTGGAAAGGTGGTGCAATTCTCTTGTGGTAAACATCATCCCAATTAATGTTTCTGAAGAATGGTTGACTCATGATCTCTTGTGCATCAGTAGGTCCACTTCCCAGTCTTTGTTCAGGTTCACGTGTCAATAATTTTTGTAATATCGATACTGAATCACGGGGCATGTGGATTGGGTATAAAGGTTCATCCGCAAGAATGGCATCGTAAATCTCGTCTTCATCCTCTCCCCTGAAGGGTGATTGTTGGAGAAGCATTTGGTAAATGAGAACACCAAATGCCCACCAATCGACTGCTCGACCGTATTTTTTGTCTAGCAGAATCTGATCCATAGTTAGCTTTGTACGATATTAGTCATGGGAAAGACTTACCTCTGGGGCCATGAATTCAGGAGTACCACAGAAAGTGCCCGTAGTCGAACCATACCACATATCTTCCTTACAGAGACCATAATCGGCAATTTTGATGTGGCCATCAAGTGTCAATAGAATATTGTCCAACTTCAAATCACGATAAACAACACCATTTTCGTGGAAGTATTTCAAAGCCAAGCAGACCTCAGCAGCATAAAATCTATGATTGTCAGTGGAGGGTTCTAATAGAAATGATAACAAATGACTTACTGTGCACGCTTAGTTCCGAATTGTCCTCGTTGAATGTGCAACATAAGATCACCACCACTGATGTACTCCATAACAAAATATACTCTGGTTTCTGTTTGGAAACAGGCATGGAGAGTCAACAAGAAAGGATGACGTTCCTTGTTTGCGATCAAGAACACTCTCTTCTCAGACCTAGTACTTTCGACTTCATCATTCTCAATGATGAACTCCTTTTTCAAAACTTTAATGGCATAAAGTTGCTTAGTTTGCTTGGTCTCAGCAAGCATGACCTTACCGAAATTACCCTTACCCAGAACCGCAAGAAAGTTGAAATGATCAAGACCAATACGACGTCCAGTGCCTGGTTCATTTGCTGCAGGAACTTGCTTTCGTTGTTGCCCTTGAGGTACGACTTGTTGTGAACCAGGTTGTGCAGGCAGTGGAATCTCTGGAGGAGGTCCTTGTGATGGAGGTGCAAACATTGTTGCAGATGGAGGAGGAGGTGGGAGTGGAGAATGTTGTAATTGGGGCATTGGCTGAGAGTAACCACTGTCAATATTTGCATATGCGGCAGGGTTATAAGCTGGCTGTGTAGGCATTTGCGTCGAGGGGTTTGCACCATATGGACTAACCTCAGAATGCTTATCGGGTGTTTGTGCATTGCCAGCCGAGCCTCGTTGAGCTCCAACTTGTTGAGTATAATCGGTAGAAGCTCGGGAATATTGGTCTCTTGGAGGTATCGGCTGTCTACCCCCCATTGCAGCAGTTGCTGCAGCAGCAGCAGCTGTAGCACTTGATGATGTGGATGTTCGATCAGGTCCTGCTGGTCGTTGTTGTGGTGAAGTGGTACTTTGTGTATACATTGCCTGTGCGGCTTGAGTAGCTTCGCTAGAGCTGGGTGCCCCATAAGATTGTGCTCTAGGAGGTCGCGTAGATTCAGGTGACCCATAAGAGTTACGATCAGTCGGTGTTCCTTCCGTTTCTGGCTTTTTCTCTCTCAATGTTTTCTCGCTCATGGGAACAGGTGTCGTCAGTCGGCGTTTTTGATTTCTAATACCATCAAGAATGACGTTTGCGACCGCCATGGACATACCACAGAAATCTGGAACAAGATGTACACAGTGTGCATGGCATGTAAGGGCACATTCTACTCTTGTTAGCTAAACGGGACTTCGGTTTCGTGTAAAAGTACTTACCTGTGCACTTGCGACAATTCTTCCTTCCGAATGGCAAAACATATCCACAATGACAACACCAGTTGGCGCTCATATTATTGAACTTCTCGAAACGATGTGGAATACGATGATTGATCTTTTCCTCGTCTGGATCGGTTTCCGCATTGGATTTGCTGATACATTTCGTAACGACTTGTGAGAAACACTTCGTATGACAAGTATATTTGCAGTCCTCACACTGCATACCAGCAGTATATGTAAGGAAGTCTCCACAGAGCGCACATCGCATGATGTTGTAAAATTGTTGCGAGATGAACTTGTGCCCATACATCTCGTGCACTTCTTCCTTTCTTTGACGAATGGCACCTTTCCGACCAAGGGCAAGGTCAAATGGTCTTCGATCTTTAGTTTGTTTCGTGAACGAGATATTAAGATTTACGGCACCGCTAGGTTCAAGGGCAAACCACGCATCGATCGGTTGTGGTGCTACCACTGTATTTCCCGGCCCTCCAAACTCGTTTGCTCCGGCTGGTTGTGCTCCAGTTCCCGCGCTACCTGGCGGCGGTCCAAATTGACTTGTGCCAGTCATTGGAAATTGTGCTGGTGGGGCGCCACCACTAGCCATGCGGTCCGCAGAAACCCACCCGGAGTTATTGATCTCGGCCTCGATTCTCTTCCTTCTCATTTCTTCGACAATGTCAGATATTCTGACCCACAATAAACCAATAGGTAATGCTTGATCGCCAGCTTTGTCGTAAACCGTAAGTTCAATTTCGTTTGCCTTGTCCACATAAATGTTATGAATTTCATTCTCCCATTTATCAGTTCGGGTGTTTTTCGTTCGTGCAACAACGTTATCTTCAACCTTCACGGCGATCGAAGTTTCCGGACCTCTTGTAAATCTACTGGTTGTTGCATGATCAACATCCTTAACTGCTTGAATGCGGAGAACAAGTTGACCTGTCAAAGGCTTTCGCATATTAGGGGTATTGATACTATCATCTGTTGAAACCTATTAGCTTGTGAAATTAGCCGAAAGACACGTTTGAGATCCTACCATCTGGAGCATCCGCTGAGCTTTCCATATCTATATGTAAATCTTCGTAACCTTTCAAAGCCTGCTTGAGGATTTGAATCTTTTGATTACTTTCAACTAGGCGAGCAGCAGCATCCGCTTTACTCTTCCTATCGCCCTCCATTTGATATAATTGAACCATCTTCTCGATACCCTTCAAATATTGTTTCTCGACGTTAAGCTTAAACTCCAATTGTGAAAGCATGAGTTGAATGCGGGGTCCTAGATAAGGGGTATCATACTTGATGAGATCTGAATTGCAAAGTCAGTATTTGTCCATCAATGATAGAATATATAAAAGTAACTTACCAAGCTTGGTATAATTAGGACGTGATCTAGGCATGCCAGAACCTGGTGCAGGAGGCGCAAAAGGATTTCTCGGTGGCATCATATCACCATGACCACCAATCTGACTATATTCCTGATCACCATATCCGGCTTGATCCCCAGTCTCGATGGGATTTCCTCTAGCATCCTTGGGCGGCGGGGTTGGCGGCGGAGCGGCTCTATCATCACGCAGACCGCTACTGGGCGGGCGACCAGCACTACTCCCCGCACTACCCGTTCGACCTTCTGTTCGTAGTTGTAATTCTTTCATGCGCTCCTCTAGGTATGAAATATTTCGACGACCATCGCGCATTTGGATATCTAGCCTAGCTCTAACTTGCTCATTCTGAGTCTGCTGCCTCATTTGATTCGCGGCATTGAGGAGAGCACGTTCGCGCTGGATCTTTTTGTAGACGGAGCTAAGAGCCTCCTCATCGTTGCTATTCATGATTACGGCTTGGTCCTCTGCCGTCCTTCAAAACGACTTTGCGTAGATATGAATAATGAATTCTGGGCGAAGAGTTTCAACGTTTGCCCGATTTTTAATATGGTAAGGTTTGTGATGGTCGAGGTGGAGATGGAGTAGGTGGGGTTTTACTATCCGGGCATGGGCTGGGATTTGTTTGTTGACGCCCGATGTTGCTGTTGGAAAAAAGTAATCTTGGCAAGGCGAAGAAGGGTGGAAGTAAGTACCGGTATGTAAGAGATAGATAAATACAAAGCTTAGGATCTGAAAGCTCTTATGTTTTGAATTGGCTTATGCATGAAAAGACTTGTTTTTTCTTATGTCTTTATCTTTATCTTTATGTTTCTTGTGTGTATCAATTCCCCAAGAGTTCTTTTCGTATGGTGTTTCGAGATATGTATGGTGATCTGATTGGAGAGTTGAATGTATGTATGATGGTAGTATGGTAGCACGTATTTGATAGCACCGGTATTGATATGAAGGAAGGTTTGAAAGTTGTGGATGGAGATGGAGATGGAGATGTTTGTTGATATCAGTTAACTTTGGCTGGAACTTTAAGTTTCCCCCAATCACCCCGTTACCTATGTCTTTGATAGGTACCGAATACTCCTAGACTTGTCCGACCTTGCTGTACTTCAGGTAGTATCGATATCAAAGTGAGTGCATTACTTTGTTTATTTTGCTCAGCCACCATATGCTAGATTGGTTGATGACGGGTCGGAAGGAAGGATAAAGAAAAAGTTACTTTATGCCGAAATGATATCGATGCTTCAATACCGATATATGTTTCATCCAGATTCCGTGTCTTTTTCGGAGCTTGTTGATCTCTCAAGCTTGTTTGAATTTTTTGATTCGTTATGGAGAATCATTTAATAAATTCAATAAAGGACCTCCATAAGTCTCCGTGGCTCTCAATTGTCAAAGAATGCGGCGTAGATTGTCATCATCAGTTACAACAGGTGGACAGATAGAGCTGACTACCGGTATCTAAGTGAATATCAATCATATCAAACCACTTCTACCTATCTATCATCAAGGCCAATTGCTATCTACAACTACCCACACACAACTACAATGATAATATGAATCTAAGCAACATTGATGCACATCGAATAGTCCGCATAATCTTTACTCATCAATAGCTGATCAATCCTCTCAATTCATACCTGCCCAGATGAATATCATACGATTCTATCCATCCGCAAACAAGAGGGGAAAATTCAACGGGTGGTGTCCGTGCCACTACTCCTATCAATTTAGGGAATTTAGGGAACTTAGGGAATCTAGGGTAATCATCGTCATTCTAGTTCAGGGGTTTAGCTTTGAAGGAACACGACCGACGGTACATACGAACGGGAGATAGGTAATGAATGTCACTCAAAATCTATATTATTGAATCAATTTTTTTGCGAACCATATAATGTTACATATATATCAGACTCGGATCAAGACGAGGCGACTAACAAGAGCGAGCTTTCACTCCATACTTCTAAATTGGTATCAATTATCTCTCTATCTTCTATCTACCTCTTACGACTTATATTGTTGCTTCAATAACTTTGCTATCGTTGTCAATTGGATATTGCTCGTTCCCTCGTAAATAGAACCAATCATCGAATCTCTCCACATCTTCTCCGCAATTCCTTCACGAACAAATCCCATTCCTATTGTGAAATTTAGTATTGAGCCAGAACCATAAACGTGAGATATTTAACTTACCACCCATCCATTGAACCGCCAGTCCACTCACACGCTGAGCGACTTGCGAAGCAAAAAGCTTGGCCATAGCTGCATCCTGAACAAAGTTCTCACCCGCTTCCTTCTTGCGTGCAGCGTTGTAGACTAGAGCGCGAGCGGCGGCAATTTCTGTATAAGATTGTGCGATTTGATGTTGCATACCCTGGAAATCTCCAACTAATTGTCCAAATTGCTTTCGGTCATTCCATACGTATCTGTTCAAATCTATTAGCCATTGAGAAACTCTCGAAAAATACATAATCATGCTTACTTAGTAGCATTTTCGAATGCTCCCAAAGCGAGTCCGGTCATTTGTGCGGCGATTCCAATACGGCCTTCATTCAGAAGGGCAATGGCATATTTGTATCCTTGTCCCTCTTCTCCCAAGAGATTTTCTCTAGGGATTTCCACATCATCAAAGTTGAGAACACAAGTGCTGCTAGCCTTGATACCAAGCTTCTTTTCCTTTTTAGCAATGGAGAACCCCTTCATTCCCTTCTCGACAACGAAAGCGGAGATTCCCTTGTAGCCTTTACTATGATCAAGGTTTGCAAAAACAATAAAGAATTCTGCTTCCATAGAATTGGTGATCCACATCTTGCTTCCAGAAATCGTGTATCCTGAATCTGTTTTGGTAGCTTTTGTGGCAAGCGCGAAAGCATCGGATCCAGATACTGGTTCGGACAAACAGAATGATCCAACAGTATTCGTAGCCAATTTTGGCAACCACTTGTTCTTCAACTCCTTACTTGCATATTTGATAACCGCAGTATTGACCAGAGTATTATGCACATCCACCAACACACTCACACTTGGATCGACTCTTGCCAACTCCTCAATTCCCACAATCGCTGCTGTAAAGTTCATTCCCGCACCACCATACTCTTCGGGTATTTCGACTCCCATAAGTCCTTGTTCAAATAACTGTTCCACAACCGCAGGGTCCATACTCTCAGCCTCATCCATGTCTCGTACTTTTGGCGCGATGATATCGTTCGCAAATTTGGAAACAGATTCCGACATAGCCAGTTCAATTTCAGAAAGATGTGTTATAGGAGTTGGAGGAATCTCGGTTATGTCGACAGGATCTGAACGAAGGCGAGAGGTGGCGGAGAGAAGACGGGCACTGAGCTGATGTTAGACTGATAGAAATGTTAGAAATTAAGACGAAGGAAAACATACTGTTGGTATATTCTACTCTGTCTAGTAAGTCTGATTGCAGGTCTTGCAGCAGACGCAGATATACCAGCTCTTCTCACCACCGGGGCTAAAGCTTTAACAATTGAGGCCATTTTTCTTTCTTCCTTCCTTTATTACGTCAACTGAGTATTGAAAGATAGCAAAATATTTTGTAGGAGTTTTCAGGAGAACGGCAAGAGCTTTTATAAGTCAAAGAGCAATTGCTAAGTATTCTCAAGGAGAGGCAATTACGATTTGTGAAACTTAGTCGTCGGTGTTTATGGAGGAAGGAAACAGCTCGGCTTAAGATATCCTCGGTTGTTGGGCTGGTGGGCTTGGCAAGCGATACATTCCCCAGATTCACAAATCTCGTATCACCGAAAGCAGCTCTCATCATTTTGTTGATGCGAACACAATTGATAAATTCATGACTCGTTTCGATTGTCATCGGAGTTTGAAGAACTCTAGCAATCAAAAACATACCTCCGTTCACATCAATTTTCGGGGTTTTCAGTGCCTTCACGACCAAAGCTATGACCTTTAACCAATTAACACATGCAAAATGCGGGGTGACTAGGTAACTTAAACCACCCCATTGCACTCTTTCAGCCGTCACGACCCGACTACTATCCGATCTGTATCCGATCCGTATTCGTTTCAATCTAGTTTATTGCACTATTCAGAGACATGAATCTCAAGAATAATCAGCCACCGACGTTCAAGTAAAGTTAATGCATTAAGTCTCGTGTAGTACATAGGCGATGAAGTTGTACTCTCCCTGTTGTAAGCTATGATAAACTAGCCGAATATTACTGTAACTTTTGGCGGTCCTTCTGATATTTCAATATCAAACAACAATTTCCATCAATAAATTTCAAAAATCCCAATGCAAATCAAAAAGTAAATCTTTCATATTGACGCCATGGTCCCTCCACATACGCCTGTCAGCCATGTCCCAACGTCTTGGTATCAATTAAAACGCCATGGCACCTCCGCTCAGTACCGAAAATCCATGTAGATATGTAATCAAACTCAAAGCGCATTTCATTTTCAAATTCCAAATTTTGTCGTGAAGTTGATCATTATGCCATTATGCCGTATGTTTAATCGTCTTTCTTCTCCACCTTTGGTAATAAGAACCAGCAAAGCATCATGACAACAAAGAGACCTAAAGCAATAGGATGCAAGACGAAATTGCCAAAGGACTGAGCCAAAACTCCGGTAGTGAAAGGAGCAATGGCACCACCAGAACTACCAAGAGCACTGATGACACTCATTCCACTGACTTGGTATTTGCGAGGGATGATGCGAGTGAAAACGTAGGCGGCACATGGGTAGACGGGCCCAAGAAGGAGACCGACGATAGAAACTGCAACAGCGTCTCCAATGACATTAGGGACACCCCAAACGATTCCTTCGAAAGCAGCTGATAAAACCACAACGATAACCACAAACTTCCTTTCACCAATCTTGTGCCCGATGGGAGATAACAAGAAACGACCGACTGTGATACCACCCCAGAAACCTGAAGTAACATATCCAGCATTGTTATTGGCACCTCTCACTTGTTGCAAGAAGTAGACAACCCATCCGGAGATAGAAACTTCCGCACCTTGGTAGGAGAAAATGAAAATGGCTCCAATCAATACAGCTGGTAATTTAGCAGCTTTCAACATTTCCCCCAACTCCTTCTTTGCACTGAACTTTGGTCTGCTCCCTGATTGAGTCAAGTTGAGCAATGCCATTTCGTTTGGATCCTCGTAGTCCCAAAAAGCCCATCCGGCAAATACTAGATTGGCAAGCATCATTCCGAGCGGAATAAAGTAGTAACGACTCCATGAAATGCCAGATGAAACGAGCGCAGTAGCTACCAATGGAGCAATGATACCCCCAAGTCCGTAGGAACCATGCATGAAGCCCAACATTTTAGTACCATTATCGAGGTTAGCTGCGAAAACGTTTGACAACGACAAGTTAATTGCCATGCCAAATCCGATGAATAAGAATGCCAGGACAACAACTGGGAATGGAGGATTGGGAACGATCATCACATAGCCAATAACCATGAGGCCTTCAGCAAACATTATAGATTTGGCTCTTCCAAATCGAGATCTGATAGCATCTATGAAAAAGGCTGCCGAAATATAGCCTATTGCCTGCGTGATGAATATGAGAGATACGAGTCTTTCTTGAATGCCATATGCTCTGAATTTTAATCAGTAATTGGTATTATTTCTTGGGAATGAGTTAACATACATGATCATC
This sequence comes from Botryotinia convoluta, assembly GCA_004786275.1. Classification (NCBI taxonomy): domain Eukaryota; kingdom Fungi; phylum Ascomycota; class Leotiomycetes; order Helotiales; family Sclerotiniaceae; genus Botryotinia; species Botryotinia convoluta. The sequence goes on along the minus strand of PQXN01000120.1, from coordinate 36,729 downwards.
TTTGGAATCAATGGTCCAGCTGCAGCATCACTCAAACCATTGCCAAAATTCAACAAACAGGTCGCAGCCATTCTGTATCTATTCTTGGGAGGGTTGGAGAAGCTTTGAACGATGTGTTCCGGCTCGTTATTTGGAGTTTGTGGTCGACTCTCCTCCAGAGCGCTTGGGGATGTTGAACTCTGCCAACCTGGAGTTGTCCATCCTGATCCAGGTTCTGCTCCAGGTGTGGTAGTTCCAGATGCAGATGGTCGATTGACATTTGATCCCCATTGTAAATTATCGAGTTCAATTGCATGAGGTTGTTGGGCTGAGTGATATGTTCTGGTAACTGATTTCTGAGGGGCGGCGATGGGTTCATTGTTCGCTGCCGTATCAGCAGCAACATGTTCATTGTTTGTCGATACGACGTCGAAGATTGAAGAGAAATGAGCAGCCATTATGACTGTGATAGAATTATGTATGCCAAATAAGGCAATAAGATTATATGAAAGTGATTTGGAATATGTGATTGTGTATATATATTGATAGTTAAGGTGATAGATGGTAGGAAAATCAAGAAAGAAAAGGGAGAGCTCAATGATATATGCAAACAATTTGTTTTTGAACTGATGAGGCAGTTGAATATTTGGAGGTCATACGAAGTACTAACTAATGACGAAAAGTACCTAGTAGTCCCTATAGACTAAAAATGATAATCGCCATACTAATTATGAAATTTGCGGTTTGAAGCAGACTAAAATCACTAGATCAGGACCGGTGGGAAGGCTAAAGGCTTAAAAATAAGGGTTTGGGGTGTTGGGGGAGAACACTAGCTCCATACCAAGTAGGATCTCCGCCAAATGTGGAGAAATTTAACAGGTTTTTGAAAAATTGGATCCATGATAAGAAAATGACTGTCGTAATTGGATCTCGATATATTCTGGAATGCATCTGGATATATGGGAATACTTCGGACAATGCACTTTATACATTGTACACTCATGTAAGCATCTTAAAAGCATTTTGAAAAAGTTTTAACGAATAGGGCTTCGAAAATAAATTAAGCGGAGTTGCCCAATACGACCTTGAGTCATATATTAATGTCTTCTAGATCTTTTCTATATCAGGGCGTCAGGGTTTTCGGCTAAGTTTCCCATGGACAATACGGTCACGGATAATAATAATTCCGAACCCCGCCAAAGAAAAATTATTCCCAAGTACCTTCAAGAAAATTGATAGACATAACAAATCAGCTTGTTAAATTTCATCATCCTTGGACTTTCCACAAAATTCAATCGTGAGGCCTAGAACTACTCTCTTTCTGAACTTCATTTCTCAAAATCAATTCAAGTCTCACCACATTTTATTTTATAATGGGCAAACCAAAGCGTAATGTCTTTGCGGCTGCCGAAGAAACTTCTACCCCGCCAGATACATTGACAGAGACACAATCAATTGCTCGTGTTATCAAAGCTGAAGGAAACAGCTTATACTCTTGCACTCTCACTGATAATTCAACCATTCTTGTCGAATTGCCTTCTCGATTCCGTAATACAATTTGGATCAAACGTGGTGGTTATGTCTTGATCGACACGAAAGATGCAAATGTGAGAGAGAATAAGATTGGTGGTGAAATTATAAATGTCGTCCGGGATGAACACATTTGGCGAAAGGAAGCTTACTGGTAGGTCTTCATATCGTGCACTATTTGGCTCGACTTTCCTGACACACCATCTCAATAGGCCCAAGGAATTTCCAAAAAGCTCCGCATATATGGAGGATTCGGATGACGAGGAATCGACTGTAGGCAAAATGCCACCATCAGACTCGGACGAAGAGTGATATGACCAAGATCCGATATTGTACAAGATACCGAATGTTCTGGGGCGAGAAGGAATTTTGCGCCCGCCTGATTAAGCAGCTTTCTTTTCGACGGCCCCTTGGCCTTTGGGCGTAACAAAATCAAACCTGGTTCCCCACCATACACCCGCCACGGTGATAAACATAATTCCAACTACCACCAACGAGCTCATATCAGTACTTGGGTATACATTCCATGCCCATTCCTGCGCCCCCCATAAAGCATATTGAAGGATTGGGTGCATGCCACTACGCCAAAGTAAGAAGGGGGTGGCCCATGCAAGATAGGCAAAGAATTGGTAATGCAAAGATCGCGCGAAGAGCATACCAATTGTGGTAGCAGTCAGGATGGTTGTCATGATATAGTTTGGTGATATCGTATGCGAGCAGGCGTGCAGTCTTTGTCCCAGTGGTTCCTCAAATCTCAGCGCACTTCGAATCAAATCCATGATTGGCCTTTCCGCTGGCTTGAGCCATCTAGTCATTGAGAACAAAGCCAGAGTACTAATATGTCCTACCAATAGAGTTATAGAAAATTCCTTACTCAGGAACTTTTCTTCTCCCAAAAATCTCCAATTGACTGTCCATTTGAAAAAGAATACCCTTGAAAACTCAAAAGCTCTACTCAAATAACCAATTGCATTTGTTGGGAGGAAGGAAAGTGCAATCACAACTTGCAATTGTGCCATAAGCCATGCTTGTTTAAGAGCTCCTTGTACCCCTTTTGTCAAGAATAACATTATTCCAATAGAGGGTAATGCTAGTAACAATGACATCTTAATTCCCAGACCCCAACTGTATGCCATGCTCCCAATTGTCCATAATCTGCGTTGAAAGAAGTAGATCGCAACCCATAGGAAGAAAACCGCGAAACTATCGTTAAATAGTCGTAGAACAAATATGCTATGTAATCTTTTCGAAAGGACGAGCATTGGAAATATATAATGCGGTGCCTTGATCCCAATTAGCCCATATTTTCTTCACTTCATTCCCCCCGATTCATATCCAATGATCGAAACCTACCTTAGCTCTTTTATAACAAGCCAACACCACCCCCAAAGTTCCCAAATACAAAACCCCAAATATGCGCTGCGCAACCAGTATATCACGTCCATGATCAGTAATCCACCATAATGCATAGTATATCCATACATGTGCGGCAGGATATACCAATGGGCCGGTTCCACCTTTGATTTGAGTGTAATCGCGCTCGCCGGAATCGTATTGGCTGATCTGTTCCATGTAGGCTTTCCAGTCTATTTCTGTGTCTGGGGAGAGGGTTAGCGACGGGGTGAAGGAGGGGGAACGGCCATTAGGGAGAGGAGAAAGAGTAAGAAGGAAAAACATACAGGGAATAAAATAGATTATAGCACTGCATAAGAAAGCTTCGAAGAGGATGATGAGCGCGGGTACATAGCGTGAGAGCCAGTGTTCGCCCATTGCTAATTGTTTGAGCTGGAGGTAGACATTCGCGGTTAGGGGAATGGTAGCCTTATCCTCCCTTTTCGAAGCTGGAGGGGCGGGAGCCATCATTACAAAAGTATAGATGTGTACCACGAAAGATTAGATAGAGGGTTCACAAATAATTGAAAGAAATGGTAAATACAAGAAGAGAAAAGGGTAGGAATTAGAAGATTGAATGAGAGGATACGAAGAGTGTGAGAAATTCGCGCGCAGTGTTACGTAGCTCTAGAAAATTAAGCTTTCGGTAGTGTTGCGTGGATGCTGGGAATGATTACAGGGGTATTTGGTAGAGTAAACTCACTAGAAATGAATGATGAGTTCTTCTTTATACCTCTCAGGGTAATATTTGCGTATTCACTCATTACAGATTGATATGCATACGAATATCAATATTCATCATTCATGATATCAAGTGATTGGATGACTAGGTATTTTTCAATATCAGAAACAGACATGCGATAGTTTCAATGTCTTTGATTTATCAGTTTCCAGTTTGACTCCTTAACAACCCCTCTATTTAGATGCACCAAATACACATAGCAGTCGAAGTTTGGACTCGTCGGACTGGGCTCATGTATTCCCTTGTTTTGTTAATTTAATTGAAGTTTTCCTCCTCTTCTGCTTTGATATACCTTTCTTTCTCAAGTGATCCAACGTCCGCATTCGAGATGAAACGTGGCAAATGATGGCAGTACAGTGAAGGTGCAGGGCCATCAAAACTTTTGACCTGATATGAAGTTTTAGATGGATACGAGACTGCAGCACATTATCCAGAGCTCAACGTCATGTTTCAGGTCTATACAACGACAGTAGCCTATAGTCAGAGGTTGCTCCTAGTCAATGTTATATCGAGTGATATTGTGCTCCTTTCTAGTCATCTATATGTATAATGACGGTGAAGGCCAGGATGCGGAGCTGGGTGCTATTTCCTGCTTCGGACATGAGCGAAGAAAATTGAGGCAAACGCATGTGTTTTGGATAATGAAGCTGTCGGTAGACACTCACTCATCCAACTACCGTCTTAAATAGGTCAGTTTTCACCCTACATTCCAATCGAGCTCAGGTTGAATAGTCAACATACATCATACTACAAGCAGACGCATATTTTTTTATCATGTTGCAATGTATGCTACCTTTGTGTTTCTTTCAGACGAGATAAGAAGGTTCGTGTGACTACCAATCGATACTTCTTCTCATTTTGCTCATGTTCATCTTACAATACCAGGCCATCGTGTCGGTTAGGTAGCACCACATCTCTCAACATCAGATATCATCATACATTCAGATTTCATCATCTTTTTGCTTACTATCTACCACTTCGATTGCTAAGCCACAATTATACATTCAGACCTACCCGTCCCATCTCTTGCGATTTAACATTCACGGCAGCTGCATTGTAGTTCCAAATCTAAAATCATATTGTCTTTTTGTTCCCATCCATAATCTTCTGAAAATCTCAGGTCCAACTCATATATCTTTCCCATCTTATCATCCCTATTTCTCAAATTCCTTTACACGCAATTCAGACCAAATCTTTCAGCGTTCTCATCTTATATGACACCTTCATACTTTCCAATGGCTTGATTCAGGGTCAAACATTCCAAAATAACAGTATACTGAAATCAGAACACCCCTCTAAAAATTCTTAATTGGCTGTATAGAGTGGGATGGCGGTAATCAACGTTGCCTCGTACTTACAATTCGCTCATGACCCTGCTTACAACCTGAAGAAAAAAATGGGAAAATTTGACTGGCTTAATTTATGAGTCTCCTTCCTCCTCGCTCCAATCTTCTACACTATCTTCTTACAGAAATCGGGAAGACGTATGATGAATGGGAACTTTCATAAATTCACTTCTGCCTCGTCGTTCCCTCTTTCCCGTTGTGATCTGAGCGTATTGAGCAAATGAACCAAAGACGTATGATGGATGGGAATTTCCACGAAATTCACTTCTACCCCGTTCTCCCTTTCTTCCCATGATTGAGCTCAGTCTATGTCCTCTTTACCTCGTACTTCTATGCTTGCTACTCACAGAAGCGGAAAACCCTATAAGAAGCATTGTTCAAGTCCATACATTCACTTATACCTCACATCCCCTTCCCTTGTTGGTTGAAAATATTGAGACAATTTGAGTAGCTAAGCTTAGTCTACTTCCTCTTCTCAAGCTTCTGAAATTCCTGCTCTCTTACAAAACCATCACCACCCACCCACCCCTCTACGTTTCTTTTCCCTCTCAACTTCGCTCACAACCAATAATTTACTGGTACAGTATATCTACATCAACTTCATTTCTCTCGTGAGAAAGCTATCTTCTACTTCTATCTTTACAAAGTAACTTCGCGACAATTTATTTATATTTTGAATCTCGAAAGTGAGAAGGGCGGTTCTTTGCGGCTTCGTCATGAGTCTATAGGATGCGTGAGATAACATCACTTTATTCATACCTTTACACGGTGAGTATATTCTACTTATAGGTCTTTTCTTAACCTCACGTCCAAATTTCTCATTGCCAAAGTCAGAGCTTGCAAGCTCATTTGATCATGTTATTTTGATTGTTGACTCAAGGTTCTCAATATCTGCCTTTGGCCTTCGGCATAAGATCTCACCTTTGCTGCAACCCACGATTTCAGCCCCCCTCTTCAACTCTAAACACACGCTGATTTTCTTTCCAAAGGCACAAATTATTATTCTATAACCACCCACCCTGAGTTGATCTCCTTACTGAAGACGTACGACACTCACTCCCCAACTCCCTCCATCCAGATCAATTCGGCATCTTATCTCACACCAGACCAGTTTCTTCCCTTCCAAATTTCCTGGCTTCCAATCTCCAGCTTTTTAGCATCAAGTTTTACTTTGGTAATTATCAGCGAATCTTGCTGGCATTACACATCCCGGCTTTCATTTCAAACTTTGGTTCTTCAATACCAGATTCACTCGATACACTTTTCTGCAATTTGCAATTTGCAACATTAACAACCTGCCTCTTCCTCTGAAAAGTCTGGCTTTCTCGTACAATGCTTTAAAGAGCAACTTGAGCAATTATTTCAAAAGCATTAAGTCGATACTATGTCGTCCAGTGAGGAAGAAAATTATGAGAACTACCTAGGCGGAGGGTATGGTGATGAATTTGTTGAAGCCGACAGAGGTCAGGGTTTTGATAATGAGAATCCTTTGACACCCTATCAAGTCCAGCGACCGGCAAACTATGTTACTCCGCCCCAACCTCAACGGCGGATGCCTATTCAACTTCCTACAATCCACACACGTGCTTTAGAAGTTCGTCAAGAGCCCTCACAAGGACCTGCGCCTCGCGTTCCATCAACCCCTCCAGTTCCTCAAGAGTCTTTAAGCCCAGAGATTAGCGGCAGCCCAGATCAAGGAAATATTCTTTCAAGCCCAGAGGCTAGCGGCAGCCCAAATGAAGAAGATGTCTCTTCAACTCCTCAAGAGCAAAGAAGCCCCTCAGCCGTTCTACAAAGTCCTTCCATGTCAAATAACAGCGTGCAAGATGTTCCGAGTCCAACAGTTGATTCTGATATCGAAGATAGCTCACCAACAGGTAGCCAGCATGCAGATGGAAAAAACGCTGACTTAATGCCAAGTATCGAGTCACCAGACGTCGAAAATGAGGAAGATTCCCAGGCAACTCTTGACCATGGCAGAAGTCAAGTGGTTGCAAACGATCTGTACAATGCGAGCCCTCAAAGATCTCCTTACGCACCCCGAAAAAAGTCCAACAAGCATCGTAAATCTATATTTGGTACGCCACATAATTCCAATATTCGATCCACCAGAACTTCCAGTCATCTTCAGATCCCAAAAGAACCACATCAACAGAGACAAGCAGAAGTAGTTGCAATTGAATCCGACTCTGACGACGATTGCGTTATTATAATGAGTAGGCCAGCACGTCCCGGAAAGCCAAGGATAAAGAATCCGCCTCCTGTTATAAAGAATGAGCCAGTCTCTGATTCGACGACAAATATTAGCACACCAAAGATAGCAAGTGTCAGCCCTGATAAGAGCGTGGCGCCCGATGATTTTGATAGAGAATCAAGCCCTACTGAAGAAGAAATGATCGCAGCTCAAGCATCAATTCTTCGCCCAACTATATATCGAACTCAGTCTGAAGATGAAGACTCTCCCGGACCGGTGAGAGATGGTAGGAAGAGACGCAGAGAGAGCATGGCGTATCCCGAGGATCAAGCAGATATTGATATTGCTATGCAAGTCGATGAAGATGACAATAATTGGATGCATGACCAAGAAGATGAAGGCGACGATTCACAAGAGGAATATGAGAACCTTGTGAAGTTACGAAATGCTTTAAAGAAGGGCCTAGACAAAGGAACTCTCGGTTTTACTGAAAGGGCTGAGCTCATCAGGGTCAACCACACTCTTGCAAAGCTGGATCGCCTGAAGACCGCTAAAGCCAGAGGTGCTGAGGATGAGGACGAAGACGAAGACGAAGAATCGCTGTTCGTCCCTGAAGAAAGCCATCGAAGATTTCAAAATGCTGCTGATAATGGTGAAGGCCCATCTTCAAGACCTGGCGACAGATTTGAAGATATTTATGATGAGGATGCAGGTCTTGCTAGTATGCTTCAGGAAGAGTTTGACGATGGCCCTTCCAAAAAGCAAAAGCCCAAGAGAAAACGTCAAGCCCCAGCCAAGAATGCTCGAGAATTTCAGGCCAGGGAACAAGCAAAATTTCTTGAGAAAGAAAAAGCAAAGTTGCAAAAGCAAAAGGCCGGTGGAAGTGGTGGTAAAGGCGGGAAGACCAAAGCCGGACGAAAAGGCAAAGGCAGGGGCAAAGAAAAAGAGAAGAGATCCAAAAAGGGGGCTGTTAAGGTCGATAGAAACATGAAAGAGGCTCGGTTCATGGGACAACGCGGAGGACAAGATGATATTGGACAATTGATCTTGGATGACCTCATGAATTGCGATGCGATCGGAGATCGTCTCCAAGATCCTATCTTCAATTGCTCTCCCGAACCCGAACTTGGCGGAACCCGAAATAAAGCCACCCAACTTCAACAACTGCTCGCCAATATTCCTGAAGGTAGTAGTAAGACTAAGGGAAAATCTGACAAAGCAAAACTTTTGCAAGCTTCTCGAAGTTTTGGTTATGCACAAGTCAAAGCCGTTGATGGAAAATGGCTTGTCAAGGGAATGAAATCGACCTTGTACCATCATCAGCTACTCGGTGCACAGTGGATGGTTTCTAGAGAATTGAGTTCTGAACCACCTCATGGTGGTCTACTTGCCGATTCGATGGGTCTTGGTAAGACTGTGCAAACCTTGGCTTGCATGGTTGGCAATCCACCCACTGAAGAAGATAAAAAGCGCGGAGTAATGGCGACATTGATCGTTGTTCCATCTTCAGTCATCTCCCAATGGAAAGAAGAAATCTGGAACCATGTCCACGAAAAGGTATTCCCAAAGGTGATGCAGTATAAGGCATCAATGAATGTCCCCGAAGCTGTTCTCAAAGATTTAGACATAGTCGTTACTTCCTACACAGAAGTTATGAAGCAATTCCCCTTCCCCGATCGTAAGGGCCGAGAAGATATTGCCAGGTATGGATATAAAAAATGGTGGAAAAACGCACATGACCAACTTGGTGATCTTCATAAGATCAATTGGCGCAGAGTCGTTCTTGACGAAGCTCACGCAATTAAAAACAACTCTGCCAGAACAAGTTTGGCTTGCCAAAATCTGAAGAGCGTTTATCGGTGGTGTTTGACTGGTACTCCCCTTTTGAATAGGCTCGAAGAGTAAGTGGAATTTGCCCAAAGTTCTTACATTTGATTGTTGAAATTCTATTTGAACAATGGGAGGGCTGGTTTGGCCACTGGTCGCCAGAGGCCATCCCATTGTTCAATCCAATTTGAGACAATGAGAAGCTGACAATTAACCTAGGCTTTTTCCGTACCTTCGATTTCTCAAAGCTAATTATGCAATGGATTGGAGCACTTTTCAACAATATTTTTGTGATCCTGACGCTGACGATTGTAATAATCGTATTGCAACTCTTCTAAGTTACGCTATGATGCGCCGTACTATGAAGACTACGATCCTCAATCGACCAATTATCACTCTCCCTAGGCCCCACCCTGTTATGCAACAGCTCAATTTCTCTCGAGAAGAAAAGATTATTTATCGAATTGTAAGTGTTTCATGTGGTTTGGGACATTCAAAAACTGACTTTGCTACTATAGACCGAGAACCGCTTTCGGGCAAACCTTAATGTGTTTCTGGCCAACGGCACTGCTCAACGAGCCTATGGAGTCTTCTTCGTTCAATTGCTTCGTCTTAGACAATGTACTTCTCACCCTTTTATGCTTGAACGCACGATGAGAGAGTCCTGGACTACCGAAGACGTTGAGCGACTTCGCAAGGAACTTGGCAAATTTAAGGACACAAACGTAGCGTTTTACGAGCAATGCAAGCTTTGGGTTACTGAAAGTGAAGAAGAGAGAGCGGAAGCTATAGCTAGAGGTGAAAAGGGAGCCGAAGCTATCCCTTTCGGACTTTCCAAATTTGGTGAAAGCTTCAAATTTGATAGTGCTTTGGATTCGCTCAATGAGGAAGAGCTTTATACTCGGATTACCTGTCATCTTTGCTCAGATGTTCCAAATGAGCCTGTTATTACTGATGTAGGTTGAAAGGTTCAGGAGAGTTTGTACCAATGCTAACGTCTTTCAAGTGCTCACACATCTTCTGTCAGAGCTGTTTGACCAATCATCTACACTCGCAGATGCACTTGTCCGATGGCGATGACACGGTAAGCACCATTATAACCAACCTTTTCATGAATCATAATAACAAGTAATAGTTCAACGTTTGTCCAAAATGTGACATCATCTTCACCAATGCATTACCCTATAAAGATCTCGAAATTCCTGATGATGACGGCATGGACTCTGGCCACAACCAAGCTCAAGAATCCGAAAGCTCATCTAGGGCAACCAAGCGCCGTAAAACCAACAACGAAAATTTTCGTCGTACACATGGAATTAAAAGCAAAGGTTTGGATGCGCTTGATTTTGAACCATTTACTAAAGACAACACTTGGGTCACCAGATCAGATTACGATCCCAAATTCCCCCTCATTCCAAGTGCCAAGACTACGGCGTTGAAAGCTTTGCTTTTGAAAGGGTTTGAAGAGGCTCCTGACGATAAGGTACGTAGATTCAAATAACCCCGCATTTCTGACTTTTGAAAGTCCAATCAAAAACTAAACAATCAATTCACTTCCCAGGTAGTTATCTACGTCCAATTCCGCACGCTAGCCCGTATAATCGGCCGCATGTGCGCAGCCGAAGGTTGGGGCTTTTTATACCTCACCGGCGACGCCTCACTCGAGCACCGAAGCAAAGTCATCAAAGAATTTCGCAACCGCGATGATATTCAAATCCTAATCGCCGGCCTCAAATGCGGTGGTCTCGGACTCAATTTCCCATTCGCGAATCGCTGCATCTCGCTTGATCTCTGGTGGAACCACGCCGTCGAACAACAAGCCTTCGGACGCATCTTCCGCATTGGCCAAAATAAAGAAACGTGGATGACGCGACTCGTTGTGGCTAATTCGGTCGATATGCGGTTGTTGGGCATGCAGAATTGGAAGTTGAAAGCGTGTGAGAAGGCGATCGATAATAATGGATTGAGTGGTGCGAGTGGGAGTGCGGGAGGAACGTTGAATTTGTCGCAGCTGGCAAGGTTGTTTGGATTTTTGAAAACGGATGAGGATAATAATTTGTTGAGGATTGAACCGGATTATGAGGATGGCGAGGATCCGATGGATGGGGGAGGTGCGTAGGGGGAGCGGATGAGGAGAGTTGGATGGGTTGAGTTTGGGAGATTGTGGAGTGGAGATGGAGATGAATTGGGGCGCGAATTAGGAGGCTGGGAAGCTGGGAAGCTGGGAGTTGATTGAGAGGTTATTATTTTCCTTTTTGCTGGAGGCGTTCGTGGGTGCGAGCTGGGGAAAGTTATTATCATTATAATTGAGTGGTTTTAAGGGGTTTCAAGCGGGCAGTTTATTGATTGGCGAAAACTCAGGGGGAAGGGAGGAGAGATTTCTCTTGGGGTTTTATTCTTCTACATACATAGAAACATACATATATTCGAAAATCAAATACTCGATATTCAATATTATAATAAAACCTTTACGTTAGCTAAATCATCAATCTGATTCCAAACATTCGATATTCAATCTCCCATTTCGGTTTGGACATTCAGGGGTTATTGTTTGGGTTTTAGTTGGAGATTGGGGATTGGGGAGTGGAGAGTTTGATTCTGGACACTTTGGAGGATGAGCTGAGGGGTGGTGAGGTTGTGACTTGTGAGGTTTGTGAGGTGTTGGGTATTGGGGAATGGAGGAGAGGGAAGCAATATAGAGGAGGCGAAGGTGAGAGAGGGAGGAAGGATTATTAGGAGGGAGGGGTATTTAACATATTCTTTTCTTCTTCTTCATTTCCTTACCTGGGTATCCCTATTCTTCATCTCTTTTTCTCAAAATATGGAGGCATGTACATCTATGCAAATATCTAGTCATCTATCTTCTTTGGTTTCCTTGACTTTACCTCATCTATTTACCTACCTATCTACCTACCTACCTAGATATCGGATTAATGAATACTCTTAACCACAACCACAACCACAAATTCAACCACAAATTCACAAGTTCACCATAAATTTTAAAATTTGAATTTTGTAAAGAAATATTACCTTCCTATATATATATACATATACCGTTCAACATCAAACTTCATTTTCGAGAACTCGGCGAGAGGGGGGCAAAGGGAATAGGGGATAGGGGAGGTTCTCAAGAGAGTCAATCTCCAGTCTCCAGTGCACATAAACAAACATCATTAATCCAAAAATTATCACTGTAAAAAGGGAGGGATCTAGTATATGAGATAGATTTCCATGTATGATTTAGATTTTAGATTTTAGATTTATTTATTTATTTCTATATGTGTGAGCGGTTTCTTTTCTATAGTTCTATTTATATGCATGCATGTCTGTCTGCTCGCCTGTTTGCTTGCTATATCGTTCTAAGGGCGTCGAATGTATAGTAAGTACAATTAATTGAAAAACGCCGTTGTGTGAATCATTCCTAGCATATGATATCATATGCACGACTCCATCTAATCTCATCTATCCCCCCAACTTCCACCCCCTCACAACCACAACCACCCCACAGCCGCCCCCAAAATCCCCACCCAGCACCCACCCATCCTCACCACTCTCCCCGCGGCACTCTTCTCCGGCACATTCCCTGTCGCCTTCCCGCCCAGATACCAACTCCCAATATCCGTCAACTGCCCATCCTGATCCAGCATCGTCGCATTATATCCCACATTACTGACGCTGCTCCTAAACGATCCGAAATACGAGTAGCGATCTACGTATGAGAGACGATCGAAATATTCTGCAGAGGTGTTGAAAAAATCTTGGGTGGTGGGGAGTGGTTGGTCGTTCAGTGCGTATTCGGTGAGCCAGATGGATGTGTTAGGGTAGCTTTGGGAGGGGAGTGTTAGTATGTGTGTTTGTGTATGGGGGGTAGAGGTATGATAGGATAGAATTGAGAAAGTATGAAGAGGAGAAGGTCAAGATAGAAAGTGAGTGAGACAGGAGGGGCAAACAAAAAAAAAAGAAAAGAAAAAACTCACGTCCCGCGTATCTCCCCAATAAGACTCGCCAACCCCTCAAAATTCCCATACCAATGCAACGGGATAAAATCCACCGTGCAATTCGTTCCCGCATCCGCACAGGCGCTGAAAAAATTACTCAGCCAAGTAATTCCCCTCGGAGAACCCGTTACGGCAGGCGCTCCCGTTTTAATACCCAATGCGCGCAGCTGCTCAACTTGGCTGATCCAATTTGCAGCGGCGACCGAGGGGGAGATTGCTGATCCGCCTGTCGAGGAAGTACCGTCAGGTTCGTTGTAGGTGAGAACGTGGGTGATATTGCGGCCGGTGGCTACAAGTGATTTCATATCGGTGAGGAAGGTGGTCGAGGTGCCCCAGAGCATAGGGACGAATTCAAAATCTTCTTGCGTGGTGTTGGAGTAGGCGGGAGAGGCGGCAATTCCGTAGTTGTAGTACCATGAGAGATCGGAGTCGGGTTGTACCCAGATTTGGTTATCGTTGGGATATTTGGAATTGGGGACGAAGACGAGACCTCGTTTGGATGATGAACCGACGTCGGCGGCATAGACGCTGGCTATGTAGCTTGCGGTTGCTAGGAAAAGAGTAGTGCTGAGATGCATGGTGATAGTTGTATGGTTATCGGATGGGTTGATTCGGTATGATTGAGTATATATTTCTTAACCGTCGTTCAATTGACCGTCCTTCAAATTGAAGTATTAAATGTAAATATTAAAATAATTGAAACAAAAAGAACACAGTATATTCCTGAATGATAATAATAAAATCTATAAACCAAAAAAATCAAGATATCTTCACGATGCACCTTCTTGCTAGGTTCAAAACAAGGCACAGATAGATACCAAGTTGATCAAATGAATGTAGATATGAAGAAGATATCGATAACAAATCTATTCGTCTTTGCAACAGCACAAATGAATATGAACAGAAAGAAGAAAAGAAGAACGAGAGATAAGAAGACAGAAGATAGAAAGAAATACCTACAGGACATCTATACCTTAAGGTAAGTATCTCACTATCTCCAGCTGAAAAGCGAGCTATCTACTAGATAGCTTCCCAATTTTCTCTTCATCCGAAGCTACCTTACCTTACCTTGCTTGGTACTTTTCCCTCTCTTTATGTCGTGCCATTCGCATATATTGATTCGAAATCATCCAGGAACATTTGAATGGTTGGATGAAAAGAAATGGATAGTTACTGAGTTAAGAAGATGATAAGTGCACGGTCCTGCCTCGGTTCTCTTGATTTTTGTTAGTGACAGCGCTAAGATATTTTCGATCTATTTTCAGTTCTTGAATTTTTGACATGCTTGCTTGGAGACGGGAGAGCGACATTGGATTTTATTGGATTTGGTATGGTTTATATATATATTTAGGTGGGTGTTTATATTATCTATATATTTTATATGGAATGGAGGAGTACTTTATATGATAAGAAGTTTCTTGTCTTGAAAATGTTGCATATATTCTAAGATATCTACCCACCTATCTACCTATCTACCCACCTACTAACCTACCTACATACATATTCCCTATCCTTCAGCTCATAAGCTGACCTCTTCAAGACCCAATATCCCGATACTCGGAAAATACATTCGTTACATCCAAGTAACAAGTGAACTGAACACCGACCAGAAACAGAACAGAGTACAAGCCTGACTCACAGAACCAAACCACCGCACCCACCACACCAAAAGGTCCAAAACACCAAGAACCATTATCAAGCCATTCAATTCTAGCACAGACTATCAAATTCTTGTCCAATTCTTGGATTCTTGGTCTAATCGGGGGTATTCGGATTTGATTTGATCTGAATTAAATTGGTCTAGTCTGATCTGATCTGATCTGATTAGAACGATAGACAAGTAGAGTCGAATCTGTAAAGGTAGGAGGTACCTAGAGAAAAAGGCTGAGTGCTCGCGAATTAGCTTGAACGATTGAAGATTCGAGACTGGTAGCCGATAATGTATGGACGATTATTATCAATTGATATACAACTAGTGTAGAGTCAAATACCTACATGGGAATAAATGAGCGAGGAATAGCTAGGTAGACACTACCTTAAACCTACACCTATGATTTGAAATATGAAAATCAAAACCAACCCTATATACCTATTACAACTGTGTACGGAGAGGTACATGCCCTAATTTTTGTCTCACCGCTTTTGAAGTCAAGAATTAATTCGTAAGGGCAGAATGATTTGATTGATGGTAAATTCAAGACGGTGAGACAAAAATTAGGGCATGTACCTCCCTCCGTACCGTACCCAGGTCAAAGAAATGAAATAAACTGATTTTGGATTGATACGACTTAGAGCATCTCGAGCAAGAGTGAGGATTCCAACTTCGTTCTGGACTCGTGTATCTTGATGCATGTCTTCCGAGTCCGGATTGCTGAGACGCATAATGAACTCCCTTTTTCCTGCTGGAATGTCGTCGCATCCTGGCAGCTGAAGTCCCGAGGTGTCATTAGGAAGCAGGAGATGATAGACGAAATTGTTGTATTTGAATGGGTGATCGTCTTTGTATTGTACCGGCGTGATCTTGATTTGTTGTAGCTTCTGATCATAGTCATCTATTTTAGTGATCAGATATGGATGGAAAAGATGCTCGAAAAGTGATCTATAACAAACAGAGGTTTAAATACAAAATAATTATATAACATACATTACTTGGGAAATGCAGAGAATCTGCAAGTATCTGTTCAATGTATTAAGACGCGACTGATAGTTGGCGTGGTTGTGATTTACCGCCATGTTGATTAAAATTGATCTAATAGCTTGTAGGGTGAAAAGCTTATGTTTCAGGAGATTTTCCAGAAACGTTGTGGACAGAAAGGGTTTGAGTCTGTATAATTTTATGAATGTTTGGCGTCTAGTCTGGGATCATATATGTTTAATATATTATGGTAGTTGAGTATTTGTTGATGTGCGCGAGTGGAAGTTGAAGTGCTTAGTCAGGCTATATAGTTTTGTTTTTTTGAATTTATCAATCTTTTTAATTACCTGAGGCGCTGTGTACTGCCTCTTCTGAAGTATGAGGAAAGGTTTTTTGAAAAGCATCTATAAGGTTTTAAGGGAGGTAGGGTGTGAGTAGATTTCCTCCACCATCTTCAGGAAAACCAAATACTGATAAACCTGATGTCAACTACTCTATCAGCAAAATATACAAATATCAAAAGTACACACGTAGCCAACTATCGAACTCGAGATTAGTATATGGATTTAATATCCGAATCTCCCAGGCGCGAGAAGCCTCCATTAAGTGCTCGCTCTCTTTCAATGCTCGACCTTTTCTATGCACTCAAATTCACAATGTATCTACTATCTAGGGAATAGAACAAATCCTAAAAATAATGAGAAGCAATCAAAAATGCCAATATCGACTTAGTTTGTACCTAACTACTTCCCTACCCACCTACCCCCTCCAATCAATCTCAACACAAATAACTAGCCATTCAATCAAGATACAATTTCATTCCCCAGCAATCTCCCAATCTCCTCCGCAATTTCCATGATTCTCTCCTCAGTCAATTTCCTCCCAATGATTTGCACGGCAACTGGTGCTCCGTGATATGCTTCCGGATCATCTATTCACACATTAGTAAACCACTTCTGTAACCACGACCAAACCCCCCTCCCCCCAAAAGAAAAGATAAAACTTACACTCCCCCTGCACCACCCCATCCACCTCATTCAACTCCTCATACCCCTCTCTCCTCCCATCCACCCCCTTATCAGCAAACAACACCGGCACCACCACACTCGTAAAATCCAACAAATTAATCACATTCGCATACCCATAATACATAAACCGATCATGACGAATCGCCGCCGTCGCCGCCACAGGCGCAACAATCGCATCGATTTCCCTACCGAGTTTTTCTTCCATGAGTCGGAATTGCTCGAGGTATTCGCATTGGTATGCCCATCTTTGAAGATTGATTTCCCAGATTTCGTTGAGGGAGAGAGGGGCATCGGTTGTATTTGCAAAGTCGGCTATATTGGGGATGGGAGGCTCGCCGGATTTTGAAAGATCGGTGCGGATATCCTTGTGGTTATTTAGCTTGGGACTTAGCTGGGGGACTTAGTCATGATTGTCTTACCTGTCCGGCATCTGAACTGTATATTTTGTTGAGGAGATCTTGAGCATGGTCATGCTTGTAGGGCTTCCATTCAAAGACGTGATGCCCATTTTGTTTCAGAGTATCGACTACTTTTTTGATTCCACGGAGAATCGGAGGATGAGGTAGAACCTAAGTACTTAGTTAGCATTTCATCGATCATAAGTATTCTTTCTGTCCAAAAAGGGCGATTAAACACTTCCACCCAGCTGTGTTTACTTGAGGTCTCATCGTTACCGCAGTCATAGTTGGATATCAAACTTATCCTCATTCCATATAGCAAATGAACTGCCAGAAAAGTGCTGAGGGCCTTAAAATGAACTTGACACATACTTTACCATCAAAATCATAGTACCCAATCGTCAAGCCATCATTCGAAATTCTAGACTTTACAACATCGGCTTCCGACTGCCTCCATGGCATAGGAACAACTTTAGCATCGAATTTCCAAGGTTCTTCTGCAAGAACGGATTCGACAAATAATCGCATATCTACACAAATCAACAACTCGAACACAAAGAGTATCAAAAAAAATCTGAGGTAAGTTCAACATACCTGCAACTGAATGTGTGATGGGACCACAAACACTATGCAAAGTTTCCTGACCCTCCATGCTATTTGCCATCTTACCATAAGGAAGACGACCATGACTTGGACGTAAGCCATACAAGAAATTGAATGCCGCTGGTACACGAATAGAACCGCCGATATCAGTCCCAACACCAATGATTCCACCTCGGAATGCAATATTTGCACCTTCACCACCTGATGAACCACCGCACGACCAATTTTTATTATAAGGATTCACCGTTCTCCCGATAATGTTATTGATCGTTTCACAGCACATCAAACTCTGGGGCACACTGGTTTTCATGTAAAAGACGGCCCCAGCTTTGAGTAAAAGCTTCACGAGGATTGAGTCGTCATCTTCGTATTTGCCAAGCCATGAAATATATCCCATAGATGTCTCCAGACCCTGATGAACACAGAATAAGCAGGAAACCTGTAATAGAATCGTAATCTACTCACCTTAATTCTGAATTGATCCTTCAAAGAGATTGGTAGACCATGAAGTGGACCAATTGTTTTTCCCGTTTTCTTATAGTGCTCATCCAATTCCTTAGCACGTGCAAGAGCCATCTCAGGAAAGAATTCGAGAGCACAGTTTAGCTTGAAATCATTAACATGGCTCATATTGTATCCGTGAACTACTCACAAGTTGATGGGCTAGAGCAGCTCTTTTACAAAATGCTGTTGTTACTTCAACGGAAGTCAATTCACCCTTTGCCATCTTGGCTACAAGATCAGTAGCTGATGAGTTTGTGATGGAAATCTCGTCAGTAGACATCACATCACCAATATTAGTATATTCCATCACATTATCCTCAGAAGGCTGGGATTTCAAACGCCATTCCGGAGGAATACCGGCGTCGATTCGATCTTTCTTATCTTTTGCAATCTCTTGCCAAGACATGTTGCTTCGATTGACAGAACTAAATTGCGGTTGATATTTGAAGTGGTCCAGATCTCTAGAGGTCCTGGGGGAGAGAGTAAAATCTGAAAGAGTGGCAGAGGGAACAAGAGGATAGCACGACGGTATCTGAGAGTGGGGTTAATGTACCTAGTATGTTGTAGCCTTGTTGGGCTTGAA
The DNA here is from genome assembly GCA_004786275.1 of Botryotinia convoluta. Classification (NCBI taxonomy): domain Eukaryota; kingdom Fungi; phylum Ascomycota; class Leotiomycetes; order Helotiales; family Sclerotiniaceae; genus Botryotinia; species Botryotinia convoluta. The sequence continues at coordinate 17,970 of PQXN01000120.1, read as the reverse complement.
ATAGTGGATGCTTTCTGTGTGGGGAAGCTGCGATACTGGTATCTGCAGACCAGGTTCAGGCAGCGACTAACGACGCGTAGCAAATTTTGATATAAAGAAATGCATGATACTCAGGGGCATCGAAAGCAATATTCCACGCAAACAATAACACATATAAAGTCTCATGAGCTCGATACAGGTTTCCGAAGATGTAGGACACATAATACAATAAGACCTAATCGAGAACCATAACGTATTAAAAAAGACTAGGGTTAAATGTCTAAAAGAGGACGCAAAATAGAATACAGTGGGGAACGGGGGTGCCAAAGATCTCAAGCAGATCATTTTTAGATAACATCAGAACCAAGAACTCTCAAAATGGAAAGAATCTAGGGTATGGAGCATCTTATTACCAACGACAATGTACCTGGGGCCTCATCTAATTAGATGTAGAAGTTCGAGCTGAAGGTCGAGGTGTTTTTCTTGACGATCCCGACTCGGACAATAACGGTGTACTCTCAACAGTGGTTCCACCTTCGTCATCTGTATCATGTTCTCGCGAGCCTGCAATATACCCAACGATACATCTTCCATTGAACTGCTTAACGTTAGTGGGTGTTTTTGAACCAACGGATAAATGATTTCACTTACAGCTCCACCCTCATTATTCTGTCTCTCCCTTCTAGCTTTTAGTTCGAAAGATATCCCCATAACCAACAAGCATCCTTGTAAACACCCTGTGATCAAGAACACACCCCATGTACTCCAACCACCAGCTCCCAATCTAGCGAAAAGACTCATGGACCAAACAAAGCTGCCAGGAGTTTGAATACACATCATTGGTATACTCAGACTTCCAATATGACCAAGATTGTATGTCAACCAGATTTGAGGTATATATTGGATACCTGCAAGAATCGTAGCTATAATACCCAATGTGTTGGCCCATACTCCAAGGACATTAGGATGAGCGAGTGCCAATGATGCACTGACAACGATAGTAACGAATCCATGGAAGAGACAAACCAAAGCTACCGTGACCGCTGTGCGCCATGTATGTTGTTGTTTATTATCATCGAGTGTAGGAAGGGTCGGAGTTCGCGGGAAGAATACCATGAAAAGGACTAATCTATATGAAAGTGCTATTAGCATTTGATATCTTCATTGTCGATGATCGCGTTGCGTACATTACACTGAAGCAAAACCATTGAACCCCAACTTGGGCAATACCAAGTAATCCTGCGGCACATTCGAATGTGCTAACAGTTTTGCAACATGCCACATCCGCGCGAGATGCTGGCAGGACTATTATGTTTGCAAAAGCGCATGTTCCAGATGTTGTACCGAGAAGAATAAAGAAGGGGGATATTCCCTCTGAGGTTTTGCGACTGATGATTCGATAATGTTGAGGTAAGTAAGAAACGAGAATCCCAATAAGAATGAAGCTGGATACGGTACATTAGTTAGCAAGTTACCATTATAAATGAACTGAGAAGTCTGGAGAAGCTTCTTACATAGATACTGCGAGATTGATGTAGCTCACATCTTGGAGCTTTTGGCAGCGGCCTGATAAGTTATCTGTGATAGACAACATGATGATGAATTGTAAATTGTCAATGAGATAGATGAATCTGCTAATGGATTATTAGAAAATCCAAAGCTTGCTATTTTTATGGTGAATGAGTTCAGATCATTGGTAAGTAGTCGTGAATGTTGATGTTTATCTCAAGTGAAGCTTTCAGAGAAATGCCATAGCTACCGGTACCTAGGTACATAATAAGGTACCAACAAACATGGATCATCAACACACTCAGACACGGTTCTCCCATGCTATCAGCTGATAGGAAGGTGTGAAACACAGGGGTAGCTGTTTTATGCGGCCGCATCCTTCCGTGATTACTAAACAAAATCTCCAAAGCCACCGGTGAGCCACCACCACTACTTCCACTTCCAACAAACGGTGAACCCTTAGTACAACGGTGGACCCTTGAGTACTTAGTGAGAATGTTCACTTCATAGATCACCAGATGTTCAAGTGGCCGTTCCCATAGGTGTATATGTTCAACCTTCCTGTACTTTCTTTGCCTATTGTCTAGTGCTGAGTATCACGAAGTTCTGTTTCTGTTGATCTCTCAACATAGCATGATACAATTTTCTCATCCCATATCGTCTTAAAAATGCAAGAGACTAATGGCTGATGAGAAATTAGACATCCGCAAGTATATGGAAGTTCTATCTCTATTGCAGCCGAATTTCGAACAGCGAATTGCGAATGGATCATTTTCAAAGTGTTATCAGCCTATTCTACATGGATCTTCCATTCAAACTTACCTCGAGCCTGCATAAACACCGATTTTAGTGTCGTTGACTGCAGTTACCATTTATCCCCCAATGTAACCCCAGCTACGGAACTCAACGGTCTTTGAATATAACTCGTCTTTGTCATCACTTTGAGTAATTCAACAAATTCCTCTTCGTATCCATCTATTTTCCTCTACATCTGAAATGCTTCATAAGCAGAAGTATCTCGATACTTTACAAACAGTATTTGAAGTTATCAATAAATCCATATAAATCCTTCTATCTAGCTTCAATAGTTTATCCACTGCAAAGACAGATCTCGTTCAAGTGGTTTCTATCATTTTCAGCCTTTTTTACGGCTACAAACATCATGACATCCAACACGACTCAAGTCCCACAAATGAAAAGTAAATCTTCCAAACGAAGTCGCAACCGCACGCTACTCTCGTGTACGGAATGCTATAGGAGGAAACAAAAATGCAATCGAAAGCATCCCTGTAATGATTGTCTGGAGCGGCGCGTTCCACATAAGTGTCAATTTGTGATACCTTTGTAAGTGTTCATTGACATAATACCAAGAATTTTTATTGATTTGGAGGAACGAAGAAGACAGAGGGATTCAAAACTTGATTATCAAACCACGAAAGCTGCTCGTGATCGAAGGATACTTGCTGGGGAGGAAGTTCTACTTAGCCTTGAATCGGTCGAAGATCTAAGAAGCGTTGGATCATCTTATGCAACCACTCGTGCACCTACAGATTTTGCACAGATGTTGTTCTCTAATCATACTCCTACTCATGATATAAAATTACAGGCTTCCTTTTGGCCCAATCTAACGAGTGGGATTCTGGACGGGTTCGATCCATTCTCAATATTGCCAGATACAAGTGGAGATCCACTTCCCAAATCAATTCTCATAGAATACTGTAAGCAATTTATTTTATATGTCGGGAAAAGTTTTACTGATAATAGAAAGTTGTTAAGCAACTGGGTCCTTGGCTTGGTTCATACGATGATGCTAAAGTTGTGGGTCGCCCCGCATTCTCCTGGCTACCATTTGCTTTGCAACACCCCCCATTGTTCTATGCTACGTTATTAGGTGCAGCCGTTCATCTAGACCGCAAAAGACCTATAGACAAAGGCAGTCTGGTCTGGTACAAGATTGAGACAATGCGTTTAGCAAATGAAACAATGAATGTACCTCACGAAGCTGCTACGGATCAAATGCTTCTAGTGGTTTTAATCTTGCTTTATTTCAACGTAAGTCTTCACCTTGATATTCAAGTGCCGAGCTGACAACAAATCATAGGTCGGTGGTGGAGATGGAGAAGAATACGAAATGCATCTCTCAGGTATCAACCAAATGTTAACCATGAGAGGAGGCATGGCCAATCTAGGAATGAGAGGTATGATCAAAAACTGGCTGGGAATTTGTTATGGCCCTTGGAATCATGATTGGCACTATGGTCTTTTTGTGGAGTTTTATGGCATCAAACGACAATCGCACATGTGATGAATCAATCAAATTACAAATTTCGGTTTGCAAGACTATCATAAAGTTTGAACTTCCAAAACTACTCCTTCTCGAATTATACATTATTAACTAAGCTAATAACTGTCTGTAGCCACTTTACTTTACAAACTCTTCTTCCACTCTTCCACGGTCAATACCTCATTCGCAAACAATGGCCAAATAAGATCAGTCGCAGCATCCTTTGCCACGGTAGTAAAGCCTGCTGTTGCATCCTTAAGCATGATTACATGATATCCCCTAGTACCGCCATCAGTTACTGTTCAAGACACGCAAATATAAAGTCAACTTACAATTCATAAGCATATCTTGCCGTGGATTCCAAACAAGTATTTGCCGTCAATCCGGCAAAGATCAGATGCGTGATATCTCTTTGCTTCAACTGATAATCCAAATCAGTGTTTTGGAAGGAACTATTTTTCTTACATCAGTGACCCTCTCTTTTTCAATCGCATCTTCAAAATACACGACATAATACATACCTACTGCACCAATGTTTACTCACAACCACATCTCCATTTCCCTCCACATCCGGCTCCAATCCCTCATAAATCTCAACCCCCCACGATCCCTCCTCAAAAGTTTTGCTATCTCTCTGACCCTGCTGCATCGAAGTTGCATGTTCCCAACCTGCTAGGAATCCTGCTTTTACCTGTTGATGCAAACCGTAGTAGATAGGAATTTTTTGAGCACGAGCAGTAGTCACGAGATTCTGAAGGTGGGTAATAGTGTTTGTATCGGCGAGAGACTCGGCGAGAAGTTGATTGACTTTGCCTTTGGGATGGAGGAAGTCATTGTAAGGATCGATGAGAACGATTGCGGTTTTGTTGGTGGATGTCATTTTGGGGGGATTGGTTGGGTGAATGGAGGAAGTAAATAGGAATTGTGATTAAGGATTATGGGTTGAGAAAATATTTGAGTTGGATTGAATAAATTGAGATGGAATGGAATTATCTTATGTCTTTATATATTTATTTGTGAGCTGATTATAGCCAGGAGAGCACCCCTCATTGATAGACTAATCTCGGCTTTTGTGCATGTACGTTGAGTGTAATGTTACAAAGCGTCATATTCTCCTTGCTTTATCAAATGATTATATAAACTCGACACAAATCCTCGCTGTCTACATACAAATTGGAGCATCTAGTCTCGGATAGTACTCCTTATTATGAGATTGTTAGCTGACATGGCTGGGATGTGGAGAAGACTAAAATCGGCATTAAGGCATGATTAGATGATGAAATGCGGGGTGTATACAAGTCTGAATACAGCCAATGAAATGGAATGTTTTCTACTTGGGGGTGATGACTGTGCATGATATGTTTTTTTGTTTGATTCTTGTTTTCATGAGGTTTAATTAGTTGTTGTTTGTACTCATTGTATATATTATTATGAAATTCTGTATAAAGCAGAACCTTTTCTTTTTTTTCTTGTTGCTCTGTCTGCTAGACACACTGACTAGCATTGGATGCTTCAATTTTCGGCTTGGGGATTCCAATTTGTCCATATCATTCGGATGCCTAAGTAGGTAGGCGAAGAATAGTTATCTTGCATTAGACAACCCAACTTCAAGACAATCTAGTTTTCAAGCCTCATGCCACTCATTCCTTATGTCATTCAAAGCTAAATTTACTATCCCTTTATAATGATTTATAGTTCACAGTGGTTCATTTCCTTCATCTACAATTGTTTTCCAGGCAGTCCACTTTATAACTGGTTGCAATCCAAAGTAATCTTGCTCAGGACCATTGCTACCAGATTAGTGCTTTGCTTAAGTTCAATATCGTTGAGAACTTCCATCAAAGTTGTCTAGCGGTGCACAATGTGAACAACTCATGGGCTCTGATGTAGTCGAATTCAAAGACTCTAAGTGAATAAGATTATTTAATTAACGAACATGAAGTCATGTCCGAGGTTGCACCACTCAGAACCTGATATTGGAAGCTTATTAGAGATGGGTAAGATTCATAATGATATTGATGGAAGCGCGGCCTATTTATAGGTTTGTATACTTACCTATCTAGGTACTCTCATGCACCGATTCATATATATATATATATAGACAATTCATACGTGAGCTTTGTAAAGGTAACATTTGACCCTCTTTAATACACCCATTTACCACAAGAAATTAGCTACAGCACCTATAAGCTTGTATAATTTATATCTTACAAATTGGTACAGCAGCCGAATATGCATAAACACTTCCATTTCTCATCATCTTTCTCATCCTTTATTCCACATCATTTTCGATTTATAGTACATCTTGTCTCTCATAACAAAGTCCATTTGTATCTAGTTTGTAACCATACTACCTAGTTTAACCACCACCAGAGAAGCATTGCAAAATGTTGCCTGACGATTTAGCCAGTTCTTACTCAAGCTACAAGGCAGATACGTCTATGTTTACCAATTGTGGGTGTCATTACCAAAAAGTGGGAAGTTTGAGCTAATTGTCATGCAGGGCTATTCAAATCTGCAGCAGCTTGTGGCTATAAGATGCCAACTATAACCACAACTACAACTGAGAATTCCTCGACACCAGTCACAGTAAACACAACCCAGACTCAAAGGGAAGGCTAGGAAGCTCACGAAAGAATCCAAAGAAAGACAGAAAGTTCAAGAAAGTGTACCTGTGTTGAGAGCACCCTCAAAGAAGTACACTATCACAACAACAGAAATCTTGAAACAAGCGAAGTTTGGCACTGGAAAGATTGAGCTACCACAAACGGTTCGAAAGGTTCTACAGAGAGCGATTCATGCTCGAAAACGCTGTGCAGATTGGTTCGAGTCGTCTAAATTCGGGAATCAGTCTTCCAACAAAGGTGATCAACACTTTATCGGGCTTTTGCATTCAAGTAACACAAATGTTTCATGCAAGGCCTCAAGAAAGTCCCAAGACACAGAATCTTCTTGGACTGAAACCTCCAACAGCTTTCAACACCTCGGCATTGAAGACTGTTTGGAAGAAGACAGTGAGGTCGAAAATGATCAAGAAAGTTCCAAGCCCAATACCGATACCTCAGACACTTCAGACACTTGCGAACTAGAAGAAGAATTTCTGGAGATGAAAATGAGCTTGATGATCTATTATTTCTTTGAGGATCTTCATCGAATTCAAGATTTCCTACATGGAATATGGAAGAGATACAAGGATAAGACGCTAGACCTCCTGAGTGCCACCTTGATAACAAACACTGCGTTTGAGTTAGTTTGTCGCAGTGAACAGGAATTCCTGGGCAATGCACCAAAGTTGTTCTCAAAGAAACGATCTTATGACACTATTGCAGCTGTCATCTTCTACTCAAACGGACTCAACACTGGGAAGGACCCAACACACAAAATGGAGCTGAAGGAATGGTTACGGCCTACGCCCTTTGATGACTTCATATATCTATCCACTGCTCGTATTTTGATGAAATACGATACTCTTTGTAAGATGGACCCGGGTTATCCCATTCATTCACTTCCGTTACGGGCTGCCTACATCTCATGCCCGGAGATTCTGGGAACTCCTTACATGGACAAGAAGGAAAAGGAGGATGTCTTACTTTCACAACTCATCATTGATCTCGATTTGTTCGACACATATAGCAGACTGACGAAAGGAGATGAATTTCGAGGTCCGGCACTATATGCACCTCCAGCCGCAGATGATTTGACTGCCGGCTTATTGAAGTTGAGAGATGAAGGAAACATCAGCGTTACTGTCGTATTTGCGTCCCAAATATTCCTCGATTTGAACGAGATACTTGGCGATAACATCAGAGAAGGACGCGAAGATTGGGAGAGGTTGGCTTCCAAAGGATACCGCTAATGCTTACTGGTGGAATCCTCGCGATTTGCATACGCTTAAAAAGATACTCGAAATCAATTCCAGGTATACCAACTCAGAAATGTTCATAAAACTTAAAGAGTGCTTCGTACAGTCCTACTGCTCAGGGCCGGATTGGGGCAAAGTGAACGATAACGAGTCCACTTCTACAACGGGCTTGGTCAATCGCTTGAATCAAGAATCAAGTAGCACTTCTGTCCTCCAACCAATGGCGAGCAAGAATACATATTGCACGGAACAAGGAAATCTACCAGGATTACAGTTCTCTAAAGATCTAGTGCTAACCAACACCTATACTCGGTTTCCAGAGTGTGGCCTTCGATTGTCACCTCGTCATGACCTTCACGGCACATCTGTACGAGGAATGTGTAAGAACCAACTCTATCAAAAAAGATGGCCAGCAATGGAAACAATGATAAAGCTACACAGGAAGGAAATTTTTGATGGAAACGTGCCAAAGTCCGCAGATGAAGCGTACAATATATTCTCTAAACACTTTTTCCTCTCTAAAGTTTCAGATCGAGAATATACCAGAGCAAAACCTTCACCGAATTTGAGAATGCCGGAACTATCAAGAAATACCCTCAGTCAAGCTATCCGTCCATTTCTGGAACACCAAGCAACTTCCAACGAAGCCACCAATAATCTCCAGAACCTAGTCCAAAATCTCCCATCGGCAGTAATAATGAAAGACACAAATCGACGTGCAAAACGACAGCTTACTTCTTTACAATTCCTTCACGTTTTAGAAGAGCTTTTGCCCGATGAGATACCAAGAATTCAATTCGATTACATCGCTTTGACACTCGTCTGTTATCGTCTGTTGGAGAAAATTCGATTGGGAATCGATCCCACTGGAAAACAAAATCCAAAGCGTACATTGCCAAGTGGAATAGAACCGGCGTATCTGTTCATGATTTTGGATATACTATCTAAAGGGAGGACTGGAGGCGAAAATCCATTGTTGAAGGTTGTAGCGGGAGTATTGGAGAAGTTTTTGGAGGAGGAAAATTGAAGAAATAAGGATTTAAAGCGCGCGATAATTTTACTCAACTAGTTTCGGATCTAGGGAAGCATCATGATATTGGATAGTCATGATTTCAAGGGCGAGGGCAAGATTGATGTTGGTTAGGGTACTGTTGTGATAGGAAATTTGTATTATATAGATCTTTGGCTAAAACTATGCGAGTACAGGCCACACTTATTTAAAATATTGAACTGTATTGATTGCCAAAAAAGAAACTCTTTCGGTCTTCACTTCTAAACATTACGTACCTGAAAATCAACAATTCCTACTGATGCTCATTTCGAACGTCTGGCTTGAGCTAACTGTCATGGAACACAGATGGTGAGCATCATCAATAAGTTCCTGGCCTATGCAAAATTCTATCTAGATTTTCTTTGATGGTCCTCTGTTGCACATTCATCCAGGGATATGATGTAAAATTTAAACCCGCACCTAATCCAGGACATAGGAGACTATACTGCAAGCGATGAATTTAAGGAACTTCATCTAAGTTAGCTCTTCTAGCCGGGGGCTAAAGGAATTTGTTTTCACGCTACTTTCCGTGATACCTACTAGTTCCTATTATTGATACCTAGCATACAAATTTTGATGCATAACTGTGCTAGGTACCCGAATGAAGTTTAAACTAAGCGATGATAGCAAGCCAAAAATACTCAATCAAAATTATGACGGAAACTTTCCGCAAAAGGAGTATGTTTTCGAGATCGCACTCAAAGTAGCTTGCTTTATATTCTTCGCCAACACTCGGCTATCATTTTCGGATATCATAAAAACTTTTCAGGGCAGAATATTTATTCACTGTTGGAAAATTCGCATCCGATATATAAAATAGTCGTAATAGGCTGAATTCCATGAAACAAACGTTTGTTGCATATCTGCATTTCGGCTCTCTCGAAAATGCGGCTAGTATTAGGAACTAGTCGGCCGCTTGGAACAGCTGACTGTTCTATCAATAATATTCTGACATGATATATCGACTGAAGGCCAACCTTTGGTTAGCGGTGCGCCCTTTCAGCTCTATCAACCATTGGATGTCATGCCTTAGTGACTGTGAATACCTACGAACACATATTTCTCGCTAACGTTTGATCAACGACCGACATACTTTTCGGGTATGCAACAAAACCTCGCAAGTAAGAATGTTCACCACTAGAGACTCTGATCTCATATATAACATAGCTATGGTAGGCTAAGATTCACAACCGCAAAGTTTTGTTGCACGTCTGATTTCAACGAAAAAAGTGAAAACCACTACTATTGCTACTATAACTCCGGTGCTAGATTCTCTTTGAGGCGGCCATGGCCTACTTTCTAACTCTCTAGATAAGCTCTATCATCCACGATATCTTCTCTCAGCTCTATCTTGATTCGATCATAATATTATTACTTGATTTGCAAATCCTTGGTGACCGTTCTCTCCATCCCACCAAGCCTTGACCCATCTACCCAATTCCAAAACCAACCTTCAACCCTTCAACCACAAAAGTGAAATACAGATATGCAACAAAACCCTTCAACTCTCCCCCATATTCACCCAAAACACCCTCCAACACAGATCCCATCCCTATTCGCTTTCCCAACATTTTTTACAAAAAGAAATGTAAACATCATCCGCCAATGGAAACCACGAATTGGGTTTTCAGATGTGCTACAAAACTCCTCGTTGACTGTAAGGCGTATTCACTTGTAGAAGGTCCAGCACTGATTTTGTCTGTGTGTGTGAGTTTTATTCACTTAGGAGACCTAGGCAGGTTTGTACGCTATATCATCTTGATTTTGCTCAGTGGTATAATTATGTATAAATACTATCACCAAATGGTTTTTAGATGCTCCCTTCACGCAAGTCATTTGAATGCCACATCAGGATAAGAAATGCATCAAGCAGAAAACAGAACAAGTTAAATTATAGATTGTTGTCTAAGTCGGATATGAGATATACATACCTAGGTAGCTAAATATGTCATCTACCTCATCTACTTCGATAGCGATCTATAAATCTCCGTCATACATGGTACAAATGCATTGCATCTGCACATAACTCATAGGAAAGCGTTTGTTCATAAACACAAGTGCGCACTACTAAACAATGACTTCATAGAGAGCAATCGCACCCAACTCTTTGAAGAACAAAACTTCAGGGTTCAAACCCATTAAAATCTGAAAACTAAGATTCATTCGGTGTGAATACCGTGCACTAGCATGGCAAGGAAAGAGCCCGGGTGACTTTAGTAGGATGTCTACTAGAAAGCCTAAGAATGGATAGTTGATATCCAAGGCTGTATTGTGAGAACTTTCTGCTATGAAGTATAACATCCAACGTAGTGAGCAGGATACAAAAAGGTTCCGAGGGGATGTCAGCCAGCGTTCCTATATTCTCCAGTTGGTAGGAATCTTCCAATGCCATGTAATAGAAAGCGAAAATGATAATGAACTGAGTAGAGTTGAGTTGAATTGGTTTGAAGATAACATCGAATGTCTCTTTGATTTATTAGCACATAAACTGTATATTGAAGTCGACTAGCTCTGTTAAGACTTTAAGAATCAATGCCGCATATCCTCTAATCGCGCCGCCATGTATGTCTGACACGTATGTTCCATCTATTTACCATAACGCCTTGCAAATGCATCGTACTAGTTCCATGATTTCATGATAGCTTGTATATCCATCCATAATGTGTCTCCAATATGCGCATTCAATGAGTCACACTCCCCATTATGCCCCTCTCAACCTATATGGACAACCCAATGGGCTCCGTACTTATAAATTCGAACCGATTATTCCAAACGATTCATTAATCCTTTCCTAACTTTCATATTGACAACTCCTCCAACACCAAATGCAGGCACAATTCTACATATCCTAGCCGCAGCACTGACACCCCAATTCTTCTTTATAATACTCCACCTATCTCCCCAAGTGACACCTTGACCTCTGTTATATAAATCCAAGCCCAATAAATGCATAGGCGTACTCAAAAGTTGTACGGAAGCCGGGGCCAAAAATTGGGAAATTGTTTGTCCACTTATCGATTTTTGTAATTCCTCGGACAGGTTCTTATTGATAATTGGACCAAGCATTGGTGGTATATTAAATGAAGCGAAAATAGTAAGACAATCGCGAGCAGTAAAGAGTATATATGAAGGGAATGGTACAGGTCTCGGTGGACCGGAGGGACCAAACATACGGGCAAAAGTTTGATCTTTGAAAAGGCACAATCCAATGTTTGCAGTCGAACTTGCAACGAATTTTGAGGTTCCAGATGTGACTGTGGATGCGGGTTTATTGTGTATGGTGGATGTAACAGTATCGAGGGTATTGGCTGTTAAATATGTGCCTCCATATAACATACATATCAGGGCGAACGGTTTCGAGAAGATAAGACTATGGGGTCGGAGAATAAAGCTCTTGAGGGATAATCGTAATGATTCTTTGAGTGTCGCTTGACCTGAGGCATTTTGCATAATACCTCTGTTGTAATATTAGCAATTGGCGCAAGAGTCAGAGAGTTGAAACTTACTTATCAATGATTGTGATAATTGGCGCAACCATAGTTGCAGCAGTGGCACCAGACACAAAATCCACCCCCAATCTATATGGCAGATTCTTTGTATTCCATTCTCGAGGTTCTGCTATAGGTTCTGCGAGTTCAGGACTTCGAGTCACTGTCTTTGGGTTGTCAATTTTCATTGGGGATTTTGGTGACTCCATATTGTGTGAGTCTTCGGATTTCATAAAGAAAATGTCATCAACAATCAACCAACAATCAATGTCTCTCTACAAAACGAATGATTGAGAAACGTAGGATCAATTGAATTCGGTATCAAATATATAAGAAGCAAACAATTGCTTAGAAGAGACTTGAAGAATGATACCAAGGATCCGAGCAAACAAAAATTGTATCTCCGTACAATAAAGTTTCTTGAGTGGAGGCCGAAGTCGCACTATGCAATCAAAATGCGCAGAGGGAAAAAAGCAATTGATAAGTATAAGCTTATCGGAGAAAGCCTTTACGATAGCAACCCGAAGCTAACCGATTGTGTGCAGCATGAATCAATCTCTCGACATCAATGAAGGGGTTTCTTTTCTATTTTCTACTTTTTTTCTTTCTACTTATTACAAATGAATTGATTAACACCAATATAATGGAAATATAACCCTATCTATATTGTCACCTCTGCCGTCAAAGTAGTAGCACCACACACAATACGGGTTCTCTACAGCAAACGATAGCTTCAGATAGCCGTTCCGGGGGAAAGAAGCGGATCCGAAGGGTAGGTAATAACAGGGGCACATCCTACCTCACAATGATTCAACCAATCATGAAAACTAGATTAATACCCCCCATGTTTCTTCGCTTAATGAGAAAGATCGTCGTGACTTTGATATTCAGTTTATAAGTTGTCTTGTCAGCTCACCACGACGAGAAATACAATTTGGTTGAAGTAGCAATATGAAACCGGGAAATTATGATGATTCATTCAAAGAACAAGAAGAGCCGGGAATGCGTGACTCTTTACTCAGAGATGAAAAGGGAGACACATGTCAACTAGAATCTCAACAAGATGAGAAGCCACGGATAACACGGTCCGGACAAGGCTTGCGAAACAAATGGATAGATAGGCTACTGCTTGGCCTATTGGTATTCTGGGTTTATATGTTCTTACCGCAAAGCAAAGGCACATTCGGTGAAGATACTGTACTTAGTGAGGACAGTTGGTCTTGGGAATCGGTAAGAACTCTGGTTGGAGAAATTAGATGGAACTAACAGAATATCATTAGATCAAGCCACACTCCGAATTAGTTTGGCATCAATGCTTTGATGAATTTGACTGTGCAAGATTGGAGGTATGACTACCACGTCCGTCGACTTCTCCATTGCAAGCTCATCATATACTCTAAATACAGGTACCACTAGATTGGCTAGAGCCTACCAATTCATCAAAAGTTGTTTTGGCCGTCTTGAGGAAAAATGCAACATCAAAGGTGGATTATAAGGGTCCGCTCTTTGTCAATCCAGGGGGACCTGGAGGATCCGGTGTGGGTACCGTGAAAGACTTCTGGAAGGCTGTTCATGTTACTGTTGGAGCTAACCACGTGAGTACTGTTCTCGGTTACTTCAAGACTACAAATAATAATCAAAATAGGATATTATTGGATTTGACCCTCGTGGAAGTAAGTTTGGAGCATCAACTTAATAGTGAGATGATGTGTTAACTTTATGCAAAGTTGGCGCCACCACCCCTTCTGCTCATTGTTGGAATGGACCACAAGAGGAAAGAATCTGGGGCATTCAAAAACTCGGACTTGTCGACTCACACCCAGGAATGATTTATGATCTTTATGCACGTCAAAGTGTCGAGTCTAAGAATTGTGAAGCTAATCTTGGTGATCTATCACGATTTCTGGGAACAGCTTCTGTAGCAAGAGATATGTTAGAGATACTCAATAAGCTCGGTTATGAAAAGCTGAGATACTGGGGTCTAAGTTATGGTACAGTGATCGGAGGCACTTTCGCAGCCATGTATCCCGATAAGGTTGAGCGTCTCGTTAGTGACGGTTAGTATTATTTCCGGTTTTAGACAATGGAGGCTCGCTAAACCTGGTACAGGAAACGTCAATTATTCAGAATGGTACAATGGAACTGGAATCCATTATATCCAAGATACGGACAAAGTAATGCTAGCTTTCTTTGACTTATGTCATAAGGCGGGCCCCCAAAAATGTGCGCTCTATGCCTCAACGCCTGTAGCAATCCAAGAACGACTCGAAGGTATCTATACCAAGCTTCAAAAATACCCATTGCAAGTCTTCCCCACCGCAAACAACACAATAGAGTTACAGTCCTTGGGAATCACCCGACCAGAACTTCTCACTTATTCGGACGTAAAGAATGCAGTAATCTACTCACTCTACCAACCTTTAGCATTATTTCCTCACTTGGCCAAAGCTTTAGCCGCATTAGAGGCTGATAATGGTATACCTTTCTTGAAATTGGCTATAGCTCAAGGACACATACAACCAAGTTTCACATGTGGTTGTAATTCCCCTGAATGCGAAGAAGAATCCGGATGGCCTTTGAAAGCAATTGGGAATGGCGATGCAGCAACATATGTGAAATGCGGAGAAGGTGATGCCGATGCGGATAAAGATAGTTTGGAGGTTATGATAAAATACGAGGAAGAGTTGCGAAGCAAAAGCCCATTATCGGCATCCGTTATGTTCAATATTCGCCTATCGTGCGCGGGCTGGAAGTCAAGAACAAAATGGAATTTCGTTGGTAAGCATTCCTACTATCAACCACGTTTCTCCTGACTATATATACTAATAAAACTCATATCAAAGGCCCATTTGAGCAAAATACCAGTCATCCAATCCTCTTTATTGGCAATTCAGCCGACAACATCACACCACTAGGAAGTGCAATCTACAACTCACATTTCTTCCCCGGCTCCTCTGTTCTAGTACAGAATTCCTATGGCGTAAGTTCCTCTCGTAATAACATTCGATTACTCACAGCTTACCAAATCATCTAGCATACATCGGCATCTTGTCCTTCAAAATGTACAGCCAAACACCGACTTGCGTATTTTCAAACCGGTATTCTCCCATCAAATGGCACATTGTGCGAGCCTGATTTTATACCGTTTGGAATTGAGGTTGAAGGTATGGATTCGCAAAGCGATGGGGATGAGGAGTTGGAGTGGGCGTTGAAAGAATTGATGAAGTTGTTGTAGATGTTGTGTGCTTTGTTTAGTTCTTCTTATCTATGGGCTTTACATGGAGGAGAGGAAAATCATGATTATCGAGTAGGAAGGACAGCAAGAAGATCAAAAACCGGATTAAAGAAAGAAGGCCACTACAATCATGACTTGAAGCGCCATGGGAAAATTCCTGCTGATTAAGGCTCATAAATTCCGTGCTGTATAACCCATGTAAATGTCGTAGATTTTCATCAAGCCATGGGCATCTCACACAAGAGAAAATGTTAACAGAGTAAAGCAAACTTCGTATCTACCAATTGACCATCTATACCATCAATTTAAAATCTCTATCTAGCAAAATCAACCATCTAATCCCATCTCAAATCAAGCCCCCTCATCCCAAACCCCACCGTAGACCCCACACTACCTCCCCCCCGCCGTCGGAAACGGCAACTTCCTATGCATCCTCATAACCAGCTCCGCAAAATCCCTCTCATTCTCCTGGCTCAAAATTCCATGCCTCACAAAAAAATCAATCATCACCACCGCACTATTCGTCTTGAACGTCCCCCTCCCTAACTCCTCCATCACCTTCTCCACACTCCACAAATAAAACCCCTCCACCTCATCATCCCTCGGCGTCGGGATCGTCGTCTCTCCAACCTCCAAATCATACACATATATCATATCCGCCGTCACCAAACCCTTAATCCCTCCCGACCCCTCCCCACTACTCTTCATATACGTAATCACACCCGTCGATTTGACATCCGAGCGAATAAGCTCAGAAGATAACGAAGCCTCTTCATCAGCTTCATGAATGATGGTTTCGAAAGGTGATTCATCTGCGCGTACGCCCCCTGCAACCGTGGTATCGAATTTCCCCGGGTAGGTAAAAAGATGCGCGCTGCGTTTTGCGACCCAGATTTTCATTTCGCCTTCGGCACTGCGGGTGTAAATGGTGAGATGCGCACCCCGGGATACGATGCCGAAAAGTGAGGCGGCGTAGCGTTCGAGGTGCACGGGTTGTTTGGCGCCCGGGATGGCGTAGGGTTCGCTGTGCTCGCCGTGGAGAGTGCTGAAGATATCCTTGTCGATTGCTTCGTTGATTATTTTCGCAAAGGCGTTGTTGCATGTAGTGGAGTAATCGTTTGATGCGATGTCCATGGGATGCAGTTGGACGCTTAGGGGAGGGGTTTGAGTGATGGTGAATTCGGGGGACCAGGGCATTTGGGAGACGATTTCGGGAAGCATGTAGCCATGGACCCGATCATCGTCTGGGAGGTAGAGTTTGTAGAGTTCATCGATGTTTGCATCGTATGGAAAGCTGAGAGGGGGTGATTAGTGCTATGGCTTATAAGGGAATAGATTGTAAACTTACTTATCACAAGCTTTCACAAGATCTAGATAGGACTTCTTCGAATCTGAAGACATGGCGATTGATCATACGATGTACTTTAAAAGTGGGATAAACTAAATCCGACAACGAAATACCCTCAATACTAAATTTCCAAATTCTAAGCTAAAGAAAAGAGAAGAGAACCCCAACATATGAACCCAACAAACTGGTCACGAAATTCCGCGTAACGTGATATTTATTGAAGATGTTCCCAAAGTAATTTCCAACCGTATCACACTTTCTTAGATAACGCATCAGGTCCGTGTGTCCTGTATCAGAATAAGCGATACGCTTACCTACTCAACCCCTTGCACCCTCTACCCCGCATTTTATTACCCCAGAATAGATACAAAATACCACCACCTCCTCACTTCATGCAACCATGAGCTGTTATTTGTGACAAAAGAGAATGTGTGTTATTCTTGTACTCTTACGGTACTACCAAGTAAACTATGAGAAGTGATGAGAATCTGACGTTTTGAGAAAAATATTCCTAAGTTGTCGCACGATGAGTTCAATATATTTCACGAGTTTCTGATCGGGAATTGTTGTATACATAGGTAGGTACTAATAAGTACTCATCCAACTTCCATTCCATTCGTACAGCAGCATTTCAAGATACCATCCACAAATCTCACGAACCAACATCCCAACCCCGGGCTCTGAAACCCATCGGGGTTTGAACCGGGATCTAGTTCCAATCACCACTAACCCATCCCATCCCCTCCCACCCCAAACCACAAATCATAATACCGGGATATGTATTCCCTCCCTCTCTTCCTCGCTCACACACACATAATTCTCCTTTCCTCTCCTCTCCTATCCTATCACATCCATTCAGGCTATACCTGCCCTACACCCCTACCTACCATATCCATACCTACCTCCCAACATGATCACGAGGGCGTACCAAAGATACATAAACATGCTCTTTCCTCCGGAATGTAAATTGTTTGATTATTTCTTCTCTCCTTCCCTTTCAATTATTCATTTAAATTTTAAGTATCGGTTTCTTTAACCTCTTTCTATCTTACATCCATCACCAAAACCAAAACCAAAACGATAATCATCGCAATACTCTCCCCATTACTCGCTACGATTTCTCACCACCATAAAATCTTCACTCACGCATCACAGCTCATCAGCTCATCTTATCGATTCTCTCTCTCCATCAATCCTCACCAATAACCCCCCCC